>CM060370.1:146189171-146390108 GCA_030545235.1 Helianthus tuberosus | reverse complement strand
AAACTTGTAATGTCACCAGGAAATCAAACAAAAACGATGAGCAAAATGTAAATTTAAGTTGAGGGCAAAATCGTAACCTGGCTGTGAGAAAAAAAAAACTAATGGCGAAAGTATAAATTTATACGGGGCAAAATCGTAATTTTGAGCCGATGGCAAAATTAAAATTTTTAGCCGGGAGCAAAAGCGTAAATTTATTTTTAAGCGTGGGCAAAAACATAACTTTGACCTGATGGCAAAATCGTAATTTTAAGGGAAAATAACTAATGGCAAAACTGTAAATTGAAACGGGTAAAATCGTAATTTTTAACAGGGGAAAAATTAAAAGATTTAGCTGGGAGCAAAAGCGTAAATTTATTTTTAAGCGGGGGCGAAAACATAAATTTGAACTAATGGCAAAATCGTAATTTTAAATCGGGATAAAATCGTAAATTTGTTGGGCCAATAGGAGAGTGCCAGGCAGCTGGCTGGCACTGTTGAGCCTGCCGCCCTTTTTAGCCAATTGAGGGGCTGAACTGTTAAATAATGACGTATGCACACTTGTCTTTGTAGTAGTTGATAATGTTACATACGAAATTTCTAACAAATATCATTACACTAATCTGTATTTCCATTTTACATGACATTTAGTTTCAATCATGTTTACTTGTATGGTGATTTAGGTTTTACTCATAGTATGTCGATTATAGTTATTATGATTGTGGTGCAATTGCGATCATTTTTATTTTAAAACATGTATTTTTATAGATATGTGAAATGTTTTTATATTTATAAATTTGGTAATGCTCACATGTTTTGATTATAGACAATACATAAAATTTATTTTGATATTTAAAAATAGGCTTAAAATATGGATTTATAATTCGTAAATTTTGAATACTAACTATTAAATTATTTATTTATTCAATTCCTATGATACATAAGGTTATCTATACTATATTATATTGCATGAGGGGAGAACATTTTAAGATACGCAAAAAAAAAAAAAGAAGAAATTTTTCCCTTTTAATTTATAAATACACCTTAAAATGAGGGTAAATTGGTCTTTCAAACAATAATTATATTTTATTCCCTCATTTATTACATTTAAATCTCTAAGTTTTAACATAATTATGGGTAATTATGTACACTTTTTCTCTCCACAACAAACTTATAATTTTTTAACATATTCTTGCCATATCTTATAAACTATAATGTTTTTAAAAAATTCAAAAGTACCATGATGAGCTACTCATTTTTGTCGACGTACGATAATTGTTTTAGTCAGTATTGACGTGTGGATTAAAAGATACAAATAGACAATGCCTTAGTATAGACTGATTAAAGCCTAACATACTTAGACATTATCCCAGAATATTTAATAGCTACCCAATGTCATGTGATTAAACCCTTATCTTTAAAAATTTATAGATAATTAGTTAGTAGTTAGACTTTATCCCCTTATAACAAAACTACCCTCCCCCCATTTTTAATCGGTCATTAACATTTTGGTACATTAATATACTTTTTTTTAAATTACACCATATAAACGAGTATTTTATTTCTCTTTAATTTGAATATTGTATTGCTATATTTTTTTAATTTAAAAAATTGATATGTTACGTGATAAAAATTGTCTAAGGGTGAGTAATAACTGCATCGTTGATCTAAACCGAACCAAAATCAACCAAAAATTGAGTTAACTGAAAACTGATTAACCGAAACCCAAATTAACCAAAAACGGTTATCGATTTTTTTGTACCCTCATTTAACCAAAATTAACTGAATGGAAGCGTTCATATTCTTATATATTTCTAAATTTTATTCATTCGGTTCATGTATTTCCTATTTATTCCCTCATTTTATGTATTTATACCATTTCATATACCTATACATCTATTTCATGTATTAATACCTAAATGTCATGTATTTCTAATCAAAAGTTTTAGCTTAAGTTTGATTTTGACTATTAACTGAAATTAAATGAATCAAACAAAAAAACGTGAATCTAACTGAATAAACCAAACCGATCAACTGATAACAGTTTGGTAAATAAAATAGACTAATCGATGACCTCGATTTCGGTGAGTATAATAATCTAACCAACCAAACAATGCACATCATACCAATGTATGTGTTTCCTACCGCATCGCGCGCGCATCTATTGGTTATTAACCAAAACCGGTTATCGGTGAGCAATAATTAAATCGTTAACCTAAATCGAAAACAGACGAAACGAACCAAAATCAACCAAAAATTGAATTAACTGAAAACCGAATTAACCAAAAACCGGTTCTCAATTTTTTGTACTCTCGTTTAACCAGAATTAGCTGAACCGAACCGAATTATTCATATTTTCATATAATTCAAGCTTTTATACCTCCAGTTTATATATTTCATATTTTATAACTCAATTTCGTATATTTATACTTTCATTTAATGTATTTCTACCTCAATTTTATATATTTCTAAGCAAAAGTTTTAGCTCAAGTTTGGTTTTCGCTATTAACTGAAATTGATTGAAGCAAACCGAAAACCATCAATCTAACCGAATAAACCGAAGTAATTAACCGAAAACTGATTGGTTAAGAAAAATAGACTAACTGATGACTTTGGTTTTGGCTTCGGCTGAGGATAATAAACGAACCGATCGAACCTTGCAAACACAATGAAATGGATTACCCGATTACTTCGCTTTTGATGTATATCTATCACAATAATGCTACAATAAATATTATATGAATAAGAAAACTACAAAAAAACGAGTATCGCAATGCATTGTGTCGCTCCCGTCGATTGCGCGGGTATCTTGCTATAACCTACTAAAGTATAAATGGTTCATGCCGTTGGTTCTGGTTTCTATCCGAAAAATTCAAAGGAGTGTGATTACAAATTTATTTGAGAATTTTATCAACACTTGTCGGATAATTAGAGTTTAGTAGGTAAATCATTAGAGTTTAGTACGTAAATCAAGGGTTTTAATCGATATGGTTTTAACAAATACTTGATTTCCGAATTGTTCTTTTGTTATAAAAAGTTTCTTTGCATCTGGTTTTTATATCCCGTAAACATTGATCTGGTTAAAAAAAAAAAAAGAATCAAAGTGATGGTTTAATTTGTTCCAAATATGTAGGAGTTGTCTTCAGTTTCGTATAACAGTAACTAAATAATTCTTTTATTATTATGGTTCGTTTAATTGATAAAAATAGATTTCAACGATGAAAACAGAGGTTCGTCTAGAATGATTAATCGACGCCCGATGGATTCAATCGATGAATCGTGTTTTTCATTCGAATCAGAAATTAATCACATACGCCTTTGATTGGTTCATTTGGATAGAAAGAGATGTATAGACAGAGTGTATACAACAGATAAGTTAACATAAGGTTTTTACAAATGAGGTGCATGATCCCTTCACACCGGTTGGGTAATTAACTAAGATAACTGCCTAAAATTAGGTTAAAACAGTAATACAACTAATTACAAAATAACTTAGGTTAAATCACAATTATGCTAATTATTCGGACAACGAAATGCTTGGCGGTGATCTGTTGGTGATATTTACTCACACTATGTGCGTTGACGGACCTTCACTGACAGTTTAAAGGCGACTTCCCCTTTTGTGGGGGATCATCGTTATATATGTCCGTCGTTGAAAGCCCTCTATATTGTAGTAGGACACATTGCAGAATTTTCTTGATGATGGAGTCATGTTTATCATGTTTGTCAAAAATTGTTGCTCCATATGTACGAACGATCATTTCAATTAGGAGAGGAAACTCAAGGGCAGAGAAGAGAACAACTGGGATAGTAGCTAAAAGAACAAGAGGCAAGCACACCCACGGTAGTGTCTTATGGAGCATAAGAAACATTGCAGCACCAAAAGAAATCATCATGGTAACTATAGAGAAGAAAAGGCATGACATTCCAATGATTAATTTGGTGGGCAAGGAAACAAGAAAATCATCTTCTCCGTATCGTGCAGTGAGAATTCCTAAGAACATCAGCACAGAAGTTGATGATGTGAAGAGAGCGAGTCCATTTGATATGATAAATACCAAGAATGAGTGCCTGTCAGTTTTGTTGGTGTTTAACATTACGGGTAGGCCAGATTTATCGTCATTCCCACCAGGTATAGTGAAGGCAGTTGTGAACATGACTGCAGCAATAAGAGTTCCTACAACCATACATGATCCTGCAGTGTTCTTCATCCAATTTTTTCCTTCTTTTGCTAGATCCTTGTGTTCTTCACTGAATAAAGTGCGAGGCTTTCTATGGCTTTCATTCAGATGATCTTTGTAGTCGGGTTGTACTAACCTTTCCACCTCCTAAAATTTATGTCAGATGAATAAAGTTAATTTTAACATTTCATCTAAAACACCAAAAGATACCAAAAGGAACCAAGAGACAAATTTTGTTCCACCTTATACCACTGCAATTCCCTCTGCATTTGTAAGGCAGGTCCTGAAATATGCTCAAGATGAGCTGGAGGAGAGAGCTTAGCTGCAAGATGTAGAAAATTATCACTACAAAAAAAATGCCGTTTAGTGGCACACGCCTTTAGTGGCATTTAGCTTTTGTGCCATTAATATAGGTTTTAGTGGCACTTTAAGTGAGTCATATTTTCTTAGCACAAACTTTTAGTGGCACTTAACTTTTATGCCACTAAATTTGATTTTTAGTTGCACTTTTTGTGTGTCACTAAAAATTTCAATTGCGGGTTTCATATTAGGTTGTAGATTTTCTAATGCTATATTTACATATTTTTCATATTAATTTGTTTATTTTTTACATTAATTAATAGTAAATTAGTAACATATAAATAAATATATTTTTAATTTATTAAAAGTTATTGTTTTTTCACTCAAGCTATTTCATTTCCCTCCTCTAAAAATTGAGTTAATTGCTCGGATGGTCCCTGTGGTTTCATGTTTTTTCACGTTTAGTCCCCACCTTTTGAAAATAGCAGGTATGCTCCCTATGGTTTGTTATTTTGTTACTCAGATAGTCCTCTAAGTAGATGTCAGTTAGTGTGGAAATAGCAGGTATGCTCCCTATGATTTGTCATTTTGTTACTCGGATAGTCCCATGAGTAAATGTCAGGGGACTATTCGAGTAACAAAATGAAAAACCATAAGAAGCATACCTGTTATTTCCAAAAGGTGAGGACTAAACATGAAAATACGTGAAACCACAGGGAGCATCCGGGCAATTAACTCTCTAAAAATTCACCCAAAATTTCAATTCTCGCTTCCCAGATTGGCCCACCACAAAACAAAAGAAATTGACTCTTCACCTTATTGCTCAAACCCTAACGCATTTCTCTCGATCTTAGAATAAGGGGGTGTTTGGCCTAGCTTTTTTAACAAAGCTTATAGCTTTTTTAGCTTTTTTTACAAAATAAGCTTCATTTGGTGTTTGTTTTAGCTTTTTAAACTTATGCTTATTAGCTTATATAAGCTAATTTGAATAAGCTTATTTGAACATGGTTTTTAAGCTTATTTGAAGAATGATATAAAATAAGCTATAAGTTAATCCAAACACTTAAAAAAGCTTATCAAATGATAGAAAATAAGCTATAAGCTACTTTAAAATATAAGCCTAAGCCAAAAAAATAAAAGCTAAGCCAAACACCCCCTAAGACTGAATCAAATTTTCTCACAGTTTTTGTCAAATTTTGCTTTTTGTGGATTCAAAATCCAATCCAATCAATCTTGTGCTTCTTTTTATTACAGTTTCTTGAACAGGCAACAATGAACAAGCATAGCAGCGCTACTCGTCCACCAACTAATGCAGCAGATTGTTCCAATCTCGAAGACCGTCGATATTCATTCATTCCTTAAAAGGTTTATTTATTTCTAATTTTTGTTTTGACTCGTCATTTTCTTTAGGATAGCATTATTTACTCTGATTGGTGTTAATCACATTCCCTGAACAAATTGTTCGTTATTGATTTTTTAGGGTTCTGAATTGGGTGCCAATTTAGAGTTTTTTTTTCATGTAAATAGATTCCATTTAGTTTGGCTAAATTATTAGTTTTTTCTATTTAAATGATCTCATGTTTCTTTCAAATTGGTTATTGGTGTTGGTTGATCAAGCATCTCTTCAAATCAGGTGTCTTAAATTAGGGCTTTATCATTTATAGATGTTTTAATTGAAAGAACTTTTAGGGCAAATGGTCATCTACTTATGTGACAAGTGTTCTGATTTCTATCTAGTCTTCTTCTTGTTGGAGGTATGATTAACAAACTGAATTGAAAGTTGGGCTGTTTTTAACTTCTGATTTCTATACAGAGTCTTCTTCTTCCAGAACCAAAAACACAAGTTCACATCTCAAGGTAGTTTGTATGTTCATTTAATTGTATTTTGTTTCAATAAATATTTTTTTAACATTGATTGTACACAAGTTATCATTATTTAATAGTAAAGTGGCCTTATAATATCATTAAGTGGACAAAATAGAAGCATATGAATGGAACCGAACAACATGAATCTAAATTATTGTAATGATGTTTAATATTTCTTGAAACCTGGTGCTTTTTTTTTCTTTTGTTTAATCATGTGTTATTTTCTTGTGCAGGTTAATATGAACATTAATAACAAGTTCCTTTTCAAGACTTTATGTTTGGTATGCTTACTATCATAATATTAGAAACTTCATTTACTATATGTAAGTAAGTTTTTTACTCGGGGATAATTGGTTCAGTTGGAGTTCTTATTGACGTTCAAGCCCTCCATTTCTCAAGCCAACTCTCTCTTTTGCAATCTATTATGGTACAATAGAAAGTATTCATGTTAGTATAGCTATTTATTTTTTGACTTTACTCTTTTGTTATTATACAACATGAATGGCATATTCGTAGCTAAATAAGTATTCAACTTGGTAGTTTTTGTGGTAAAACTTTTGTTTAATCGAACAACTTTCTAATAAATGTAGTGGTTCTATTTGGACAGAAATGCAACAAAATGAAAGTCGATATACTTATGGGCAACTCTTGAGGTATGTTTTTATGATTTGATCTTGATTTAGAGCATATGAAGTAAAATTTATGTTAAATTAATTAATCAAATAAATTACACTGATCCCCAAGTTGTTTATCAATGGTTTGAAGCCTTTGAGGCTGTTGCATGATGGTATTGCCATTGCATTGGGTTATGGAATGTACAAGAGTGAGTTCTGTAACACGGGACCGACTATTGTAACCTTTGTTGATATTGGGCAGTGTGATACTCAGGTGACCGTTGCGGCTTTTGAACAAGGGGGGATGAAAATATTAGCCAACACATTTGATCGTAACTTGGGAGGTAGAGATTTTGATGAAGTTTTGTTCAAACATTTTGCTGCACAGTTTAATGAAAAGTATAAGATTGATGTTTGTGGTAACGCTCGGGCTTGTATGAGGCTCAGGGCGTCGTGTGAGAAGGTAAAGAGAGTTTTGAGTGCAAATGCAGAGGCACCGATTAGTATTGAGTGTCTGATTGGTGATACAGATGTGAGAGGGGTTGTCACAAGGGAAGAGTTTGAGAAGTTGCCGGTGAGACTGTTGGAGAGGGTTACTACTCCTTGTGTTGTGGCTTTGAGAGACTGGTTTGAGTGTTGATAAGATATCTACTGTTGAGCTTGTTGGTGCAGGGTCCCGGATATCAGCTATAACCAGAGTTTTAACCTCATTTTTCCACCTTACTGTTGGCTTTGAGAGACTGTGGTTTGTAGGGGTGTTCACGGTTCAGTTTCAAACCGTGAAACCGCCCAAACTGGTCATCGGTTCGGTTTCACGGTCGGTTTTTTTAGTTATCTTTCGGTCAGTTGGTTTCAATATTTGCAAACCGTAGCAAACGGTTTGGTTTACGGTTTATAGCAAAAACCAACCGTAATAAACCGGACCGGACCGTAAGAATGTATTTTATTTTATTTATAATATATCATCATATATTATATATAGACATAAAAAAATACATTTAAATTTAATCTAAGTAAACTAATAGTGTTAGCTATAAAATGGGCCACTTTCAATTTCATTAATTAATATATAACTTCTATTTTAGGTTTTGCAAGCAAGGTTAACATTTGCACGGACCACAT
Organism: Helianthus tuberosus; assembly: GCA_030545235.1. NCBI lineage: Eukaryota > Viridiplantae > Streptophyta > Magnoliopsida > Asterales > Asteraceae > Helianthus > Helianthus tuberosus. The sequence goes on along the minus strand of CM060370.1, from coordinate 146,382,049 downwards.
CGATTGATAGGTAACTTGATTTTTATCATTCTTACACATATACAAATGCCCAACTTCAGCCTATTTTTATTTGTTTTGAATGTTCACAGTTTGAAGTTTGGGTAGCAAGTTTTTGGATAACAACCTTTTGGACAACATCCACAACAGCAGCCAACACCTTTTGTTTTGATGTATATGGGCATCTCTTTTTGATGTAACAAACTAACAGCAGCTAACAGTCCAAAACTTGTATTTTGATGTATATTGCCTATTTGGACTGCCTTTTGAGCTATGTAGAATTTGTGGATATAGCTAGGGTATTTAAAACAACTTGGTTTAAGCATTATGGATAAGTATTATTATATCCTTTAATTTGGACAGTTTATTTTTTTCATTCTTTTGTTTTATTTTTTCATTTTTAGCAATTAAGGCCCAAATAGTTCAAAAGTGAAACTGAATCGAAACCAAACCGTTAACGGTTTGGTTTCGGTTCGGTTTAAGAATTCAGCGGTTCGGTTTCGGCTTTCAATCACCAAAAACCGTGACTAACGGTTTGCTTCATCGTTTGACCCAAAAACCGACCAAACCGGACCATGAACACCCCTAGTGGTTTGAGTGTTGACAACTATAACTGCAGATGCCACCTTACTGTTCACATGGGAGGTAAGTAAAGTTTTACTTTTAATGCTATTATTTGATTTGAATATTTTCGTCAGTCTCTTATAAATGTTGACATTCTTACTTAATTGTTTTAGGTGTTGGTGGATTCTCTGGATTATCTGGTCATCATTTCAATAAAAAATGAAGTAAGAATGTATATATTTCAACCCCATAGTGTATCTAAATATCTTTTTTTTTGAAAATTGTGAAATGTTAATAGTCTGACTTATGCTGTTACATTACTTTTAATTAGGGTGAAAGATGGAATTCATGGTGTAAGCCTTCATCACATGTAATATTTTCTTGAATATTATTTATTATTTCATTTGTGGTATACGTCTCATTGTGTAAGTGAATACAGGACTGCGGATGGTCAAACCCCAGTAACCTTTGCGATTGCAGCACAAGAAACAAATCATGTTCAAGTTTCAGAGTGCCCGTCCTTTGTGACATCAGGAGACTTACAGGGCTTCACAGCTAAAGCCATGTGGCGAAAAATTAAAGAGGTTTGTTTAACATTTTTCCCTACATCACTTGTTTGCTACATAGATAGTAACTGCATGGTATTTGCTTCATTAATCATAATTCCTATTAGATCCTACTTTCTCTATATAATAACTGAATTATATTTGGTTGAATTGATGGGGGCACAAGTTTCGAAACCGCTGATTGCAACCAAAGTTACTCATCTTATATGCTACAAATTTGAAGGTGTGTTGTATTAACTTTAATTCACTTATCCATTTTCTCTAGGTGGCTTTTTTACCGAACAAGATATTAAGAGCCTACCATGTTTACAGGTATGCGTATGTTCTATTACTCCATCTAGAAGTGTAACTTCTAGTTAGCGGGTTTTAATTGATTAAAAAACTACATCAGCACAAAAAATATAGATTGCATGCTTAAAGAATATACTTTGGGCATCTTTTGACCCTATTGACCCATTCACCATTTTTTTAGCAATGTTTTAGTTCATCAATTGACCTGTCTAAGACTGAAGATAACTTAATTTGACTCATTATAAACTGAAGGGTAAACATTCTCATCATGAACTCTCTTGTTGTTAGGTGATGGCAATTCCGACAACTAGGGGTATTGAAAGAACCACCCAATCTTTTGGCTGAAGAACTTAAAGTGATGTCAAAAGAAGTAAGTTTTCCTTTTATTAACTACTCATACATCTTTGATAGCTATGGTTATCAGATCTAATCAAATTAACATGAATTGTGAAATTTCAGGTTGAGTATAGTCAGTTGGCTGATGTAGCGACAATAAGTAGTAAGTGCTGGGAACTATGAAGTGGAAGTATGACTACTAAAAAAACGTTAACACGGTGATTTTTTAACTCGCATGAAGATTGTGAAAGAGATTCATGAACACAATGAAGTTTTGAGTTTTTATTCATACACTTGTTAGTTTATTTGGGTTATATGTTTGATCATTAGACTTAGATCAACACTTATTAGACATTTGGAATCTTTGGAAGATTTATTGAACATTTAATTGAAGTGATTATTTTATGATTTCTACATTTTACAATTTTGTTTTTATTTTTAATGTAAATAAATGATAATTGTAATTAATGAAAATTAATATGATTAACGTCAATGGCATTTAATTTGATGTGATTTTTGTGGCAAAAAATATGTGCCACTAAAAGCTCAAAAGTTTGTACTGGCAGATAAAAAAGTGCCACTAAAAGCCTAAAAACTTTGTGCGGTACATTGAAAAAGTGCCACTAAAAGGCTTTAGCGTCAGCGCTTCTTATGGCACTTTTTTTGGGTGCCGCCCATTCTTATAAGGTTCTTTTGTGACACTTTCTTGTTTTTCTGTGGCACTTTTTGCATACCACTAGATGGCATTTTTTTTGTAGTGTATTCTGAAATATATCATGTCGACTGGCCACTATGCTCTTCTTTGTTCCCAATCTATAAAAAAGACTGAATATTTTTTCGTTGCGTAGAACAATTGCATGTGAAAAGATTGATCTTCCTCTTTTGTCTTCCCTCCATATGAAGTCCGGATTGTATTTTAGTAGTTCGTTGACGAACTCAACTATTCCATACTTAATTGCAGTCATTACTGCTTTGTCTATTTCCATCATGTCAAGCTTTGAGTCACTCACACCTTTTATTTCCTTGCAAATGAGGACGAGGAGGTTATTTGCTTCATCATTTACTAACTTTCTGTCATGCAAATTCTTGATATCGGGCACTGCAAGTAAAATTAAACACACATATTTACATAAAATCACTTCATTTAATATAAAAATTTCAGGAAGAGAAGTGCATTTGTGCCAAGAACTATGGTCTGCATACCCAAAAACTGTAGCAAGATCCAACCTAGCCGATATAGTAAGCTAGGCTGGATGATGAATTCTTCTTCATCAGAGATATCGATTACGTGTTGAGAGGCATTTGTCCCTTCAATGATTTTGTGTTGAGAGCCATTTGTCCCTCTAGTTCCTTTGGTGTCAACATCCCTTGGAGAATATCTACACACACCTGTTTAGAATGCATACATGCATCAATGTAATTAATCCAGACAACAACCAAAAGAAGGTCATGGTATGTATACAGAGCAATCAACTAGGACCTTTACCAGCGTGACTGAGGTTTTCATGTCATAGACATAGTGATGGACAACTAGTTGTTGCTGTTATTTCCTTTTTAGAGAAATAAGAATGGTAGGCGAGTCTACAACAGTATATATTACATCATATTGTTTAATTAATTTGAAGGTGTAAATTAAAATTATTTGTAATTATTAATATATAGGTAAATTTTAGTGTTAAGAGGGATCAGCAAAAATAAATCTAAATTTATTTTCGTGTGATATGAAAAACGAATAAAAGTCGTGCGCCCAGTTTGACAGTGATGATTCTAGATCATACTAAAATTCTATGGAATTGATTCCTTGTTGAAAATTTGCTTACGATTATAGATCCATTCTTTCCAAAATGGAAATTTGCTTCCACTTGCAAATGCTGAAGGCTTGTGTGCCAATTTGTGAACAGCATAATCACCATTGTGATCCGCCATGATGCTTAGATTTGGGAACAAGTTGAGTAGCTTGAAAGCAATATCTACAGCATTTAGATCAAAAGATTGTTAGTTTTGGGTAGTACTGAAATGACCAAAACAAGATGCTTTTTTCCGGTTATATGAATAACAACTGTGAACAAAACAAATCCAACTCACTAACCAAAGATTCCTGCGGTGATCAAATAATTTAGAAGCATCACCCCATCCCATCCGTTTAGCAACTCTTTTGGAGTCTTGGAGTAGAGATAGTGAACCATTTGCTTTCTACCATACTTTGATGCCACAATTACGGGAAGGGAACCACTACTACAATATGAAGCATTAGACGGTGTTCATATTTTGTTTAGACGGTGTTATTTTAATAACCCCGTCTTAAAATCAATTCCTCACATGACCGTTGTGCAAATCCAATTAAAATATTCAACAAAATTCCATACAACACCGTCTTATGCTTAAACCCCGTCTTATGTTTACATACGCACCCTTTAGACGGTGTTCCCTTTGAACACCGTCTTATATGCTCATGGTTTAGACGGTGTTATTTTAATAACCCCGTCTTAAAATCAACTCCTCACATGACCCTCAAAAAATCCTAAAACACGTATCTGGTTCCCAAAATTTTTAATTTCCCTCTCATTCTGACTTTTAGAATCGGAAGTCATCTCTCCATGAGTCCATCACCCACCCCAATCGGTTCTCTCCCTCAACCTCCATCGATCGTCTTTTCTTATTCGATCGATTCCGATCCCCCATACCTGACAGATGGTCGTCTCTACCCATCGATTTCTACCACCATACGACTGATAAATCGCGGCTGAGTGACCGACGAACCACCACTGCACCAGCAGACGACCCATCATAACCGATCGATAGGATCATTTTTTCGCGACTCCTCATTTCAGTTCTCACTTCAGCCCTGAGCAGGTAATTTTTCTCATCCATCAATTAACCTTGCTTCAATCACACTTAGGGTTTGAATTAAATTGTTGAATTCGGTTGTAATTTTAGGATGTGTGTTCGACTGTTTGAGGGGGTATATCAAGTTACGTGGATTCAAATGGTTTTAAGAGAAGAAACGCTTGTAATATAGTTAATTGAAAATAGCATCTTCAATGAATTTTCAAAGAACCCAACGGTTTGGTTTTGAAAGAGCAGAGTGAGAGGCCGGATGGATTATTAAAGGCATATTTTTGGCCAAATTTAGTTTTGGTGCATTAGCTTACATAGTCATCTGAAAAGGGGAATCATGGTTATTTTCATCCAAACTGGTTGTGAAACTTTACATGTTTGTTACCATGTTTTCATCTGAATTTCAAGTCTACTATTTGGACATTTATATACTCTGTTGGTGAGTTAATAATCTAAGGTTTGTTGAAGGATATTGCAGCAAAGATATAATTATATGCACAACAAAGGCCAATGATGGTTCTATACATAACTTATGTACAGTAGTTAACATATATATTATTATTCTTATGGTTTAATTGCCTTCGTTATCGCTTAAACTTAGGGGTGCAAACGGACCGAGCCGAGTCCGAGCTTGATAGGTCTTGAGCTCGAGCTCGTTTAACTTTAGAAACCTCGACCTCGAGCTTGGCTCGTTTATTATTTATTAATTAAATTATATTTATATTTGTTATAATTAAGTTATTTTTTCATAATTTTATAAATAGTAATTATTATTATACAAATATATTAATTAAAAATTATATAAACAACATGCTAGTTTACTATACGAGCTTGTTTTTAGGCTTGGACTCGAGTTCGAGCTCGTTTGAGCTTTTTTGAGCCAAGCTCAAGTAGCTCGCGGGTTTGCACCCTACTTAAACTCGTGTCATTCTTGGGATTTTGATTTTTTGCTACGATTTAATATTACATTTTTGACACAGTTTAACTTGACCCCTTATAATAATCTATAACTTAGCTCATGCTTACAAAAAAATTATGGATTCATCACTGATTGCATAACTAGGCCACATTTTTACATGAACCAAAATAGATGCATGGGTGTAAACAAGAAATGAAAAAGAAAACAAACTTGCATTCATACATGGTATCTGTGTCACAATTTAATAAACATATTAATTCTAGTATTTTAAAAACCGTTATTATGAGTGTGGTTTGTCATCAGGGAACATGAGTTGCCCATTTCATTGATGTATGTATCACTTTTTTGTATTCTTATCATTGCTCACATACACTAAGAAATGAGTCACTAATTGTTTTTGTAGATATGAGCACCAATGCAAAATGGAAAAGCAATTAAAAAATGAAAAACTAGTATCTTGTCTATCCTTGATCCTAATATTTATTACTGTTTTTGCTACTACTGAAAGGTCTTGAATAGTATCCCCTTGTATTTGAAAAATTGTTTGCCTTGAGTTAACCATAAGATCCACTCTGTTTGTTTATATGCACAATCTTCACATAGTTAGTTTCTTTTAATGAATATTCAGTTTGGAATCTGTTACCTCTTTCTCTACAGTGTAAGGAACAAATAGAGAACGCAGAGGAGAAAAAATGCATCCAAAGAAAACGATGAAAAGAAAAAAAGGAAGCCAAAGAAGCAAAGTCAAAGGAACAAAAAGTGAAAGAGAAGTTGTAGGAAGTAAATCTGTTTATGACGCAGGGGCTCATGATCACTCATCTTTGGATGAGGTTAGATTGGTACTTTACATGAAGTCTTAATTTCTCACATCAAGTTTGGTTCTCTGTGATATTGAAACTGTTGATGTCTGTTTTTTACTGCCCAATTTTTCTGATTTTTTCACCATGTTTCTTCAGATAGGATCTAAACAAAGCCCCTACTAATATTGAGGCTGTTGTGGTCCACAGATGATGACACGGATGCATCTATTGACAACATGGAAGAGGAGGTACTTGTTAAAATTCGTGTTATTCTCCGGTCTCTAATGATAATTTTTGTGTTATAAAATACTATTTATGCATATATCGACCATATGAAAGACGTTTGGACAATTGATTTGTAATTTTTTGTTGTTATTGTAGTTAAGGTAATATGTTGGTTTTTTGTCTAACTGTTAGGTGTCTGAGCCAGTTATAAATGATTGCATAATATATGTTGGTTTTTTGTCTAATTGTTAGGTGTTCAGGTGATTTTCTTATACATGTTTTTCTTTTGAATCAAGAACAATGAGTTTCGTAAATTAAAGAACACTTAGATTTTTTTGAATCAATAATAATGCTTGTTTATATGATTTATTATGGCAGGGTAGATATCATGGATGGGAATGCGGCTACATGGTTCTCCAACATATGTTTGACTTTGTCAATTTGTATCAAAACCAGTTTCCCGATGAAGTAAGTAAAATATACTTGTTCATCAGTTTATTACTTAACTGTTTATTTTTTTTAAACTTAGAAGGTTCAGATGTATATAACATGTAAATATATACATAGCTTTAATGCAGATGTTATTGCCGATTTTACTTTGCCTTTAAATTTACTCTATAATATTTGTAATAACTTTATCTAGTTTTATTTTAGATGTGGCACGACACGAGAGAGGCTACGGATAATAAAATAGATGTTTTGTTGATGACGTTGATGCCGAAGTTTTTTAGCGAGTTAGGTATTTCGCTAGATTAGCGTATGTAGTTTATTTATACAATTTAACGTAGTTTGTTATGTATTCACAAATGATTGTAGTTTGACGGGTTTATCTCCGAATTGGATGTCTACGGGTTTATTTTCGATTTGAATATGTATTGTTTTGGTTTGATTTGAAAATGTTCCATTGGTGTATGTGTATAAGCTTGATGTATTTCCTGGAAAACCTTTTATATGTTTTTTTTACCGCAAATGTATTTCCAGTTTATAAGACGGTGTTCACCAAGTTTAAGCCGGCAGTTTATAAGACGGTGTTCACGAAGTTTAAGCCGGTGTTCAAATTCTGAACACCGTCTAATAAGACATGAAGTTTAAGCCGGTGTTCAAACATTGAACACCGTCTAATAAGAGATGAATTTTAAGTCGGGGTTCAAACTGAACACCATCTAAAAAGACATCATTTTAAACCAGTGTAGTTTAAGACGGTGTTGAAAACACCGTCTTAAAACCGATTTCACCCCGTCTTAAGCTCTATTTTGTAGTAGTGAACTCTGGTCCGTATTTCCATTTGTTATGCAAACCAGATTATGATTCTTTTCCACCATCGCTTCAGCCAGTTCTAGGTTTTCATTCATCGCCGCAAATAGGGAAAGAGGAGTGGCACCAAACTTATTACTAATTTCTAATCCCTCTGGTGGCATCTTATTTACCAAGTCTTGTGCAATATGTGTTCTTCCATAGAGGATTGCAATATGTAGAGCTGTATCTCCATGTGAAGATAACCTTGCTGTTGTAGCTTTGGGGTCCTTGTCAAGGATTTCATTCACTTGCTGGATGTCACCATCTTGAATAGCCTTGTATAGGTCTTCATATGGATGGGACTCTTTAAAATCTGTGAACATTCTAATACACTATTAAAATAACACAAAGTTGAATAATTTCAATACAAAAATAACCACGCAATTCGCCAAACACTATTAAAAAACAGGACAATTATGACTGAACTTTGAGACCACAAAGTTGGCCACTACTTTGCGACCTAAATCGTAACGGTTGCAAAATTAACTTGTGACCAATAGGTTGCAGAATTTACGACTGCCCAGTTTACGTTGCAAATCCGTAAAAAAATCAAAATTAAATTATGAATATTTGTTGCAAATATATGTAAAATAATTAGAAAAATGTCAACAAAAATAGTACAAAAAACAAAAAAAAGAGAGTGAGGCTAAACGACTAAACGTACCCATACCAGATAAAATAAAGTGACGACATGACCAATTTAGCAGGTGAGGAAAGGGTACAAACAGTGAAAACCACAGCAAGTGGTACCTTCTAAAAAGACATAAATTCTTTTTGAGTTTCTATGTTTTGATGGTTTTAGCTAACTGATTTGAAAATCAAAACTTTTAACTACACGAGTACCTGTTTTTTTAATTTGTAACTATCTGAGTGAAAATTTGTATCACCGTTAATCAAGTCAGTTAACTTTTTGAGTAAAATGTTTGGATGGTCCTTGTGGTTGTGTAAAAGAACACCTATAGTCCTCAACTTTTGAAAATTACATCGGTGGTCCCTGTGGTTCGACATTTTGTTACTCGGATAGTCCTTGGAGTGCATGGAGGTTAGTTTTCTCTCTTAAGTCCATCTGAAATTACTTATTTACCCCTCCCTATAAAAAATAAAAAACCAATATGGATTATTAAAAGTCTGGGCCCACCTTATAAACAACTAGGGGTGTGCATGGTTCGGTTTGGGTCGGATTTGGCCTAAAACCATAACCATAACCGCGATGTCGGTTAATGGATAATCATAACCATAACCGATCGGTTATGGCAGTTATGGTTAATCGGTTTTAATGGTTATAGCGGGTCGGTTGTGGGTGGTTAACCATGTATTTAGCCTAGCTAAAAATAGCTTAATTTTTTTAACATGGAATAAATTGTTTTTGCATATTTATATATATTATTATATTACATAGTATTAAAAAATACATATAATCTATATTAATACCAATTATTATTGAATATTCAAATGAAGTGATATGATATATTCCATAAATTCAAATAAACATTCAAATAAAACCACAAAACGATATGAAAAACACAAAAATACTAAAAATCTTCAATAAAAAAACATCAAATATTAAAATATAGTGAAAAATCCTAAATCTTACAAAAATTTATTACATGTTGGTTCGGTTCGGTTATGGTGGGTATGGAAACATTGATAACCATAACCACCCGCTACATTCGGTTTAAAAAAAAAACCATTAATCGACCCACCGGTTTTTTATTTGCTTCGGTTTTTTCGGTTCGGTTTTGTCGGTTAATTCGGTTATGGTTCGGTTAATTTGGTTTTTTGCACACCCCTATAAACAACCATCCACTAGTACCATAGCCACCCACCTCCACCTCCACCACAGCTACCTACCTCCACCTCTCCTAACAAACTGTGAACCACAGGGACCACCGGTGTAATTTTCAAAAGTTGGGGACTATAGGTGTTACTTTACAAAACCACAGCAGGCATTTTACTCTAACTTTTTTGTGAAAAGACTAAAGTGCCCCTATGTATTAAAAGTAATAATTAAATGAAACTCCTCTACACAAACACAAATTCTCTCTATATAATTCTCACTTTTCTCTAATTACTCCACAACCACCACACACCATCACCACCACCACCATTAGTCCAACAAACACCACCACTACCAGCAGTCCACCACCACCATCTATCCACCAAAATTAATAACAACAGATGCTTCTAATAATCATCCCCTCAAACACCACCTCTGATACGTGCTTAATCCACACAACTTCTGCTGGACCCAGTTCACGGCCCAAAAGGCTCCACAGGAAACCAACAAGATACATGGATTAGGCCCAAGTGAATGGCGTGGGATTGAAGGAGTTCTTTTTTTAGCACATGTTTATTTAATTGTTGCATAAGTAATTTAGGATTGCACGTTTACTATTGTTCTGCATGTTAGTGGGTAGTGCATAGAATATTCGCATCATAATGGTCGTGGATCCATGATCTGCTGATCCTTTGCATATTTATATTATGTAATTTGCATTGAGAAAGAGGAAGAGAAAATTGTTGCAAAACTAGTCATGTTCTTTTATCTTTGTTCTTGGAGCTTGACCCCCTCTAAGGGTTATCTATCTTGGGAGTTTGTAGGTTTTCTCCGTAAACCTATCAATTGGTGCTTTCATTCCCGAATTCACCTCCATCATGACCTCAAAAATAACATTGTTGCTCGACGAAATGTGGGCTAATATCGAGAAAAACCAACAACGCCTCGTCGAGTTCTGCGCTAGCCTCGGTCTACCTCCACCACGTCCACTCGCCGCTCGTCCGCCACTACCACCTCCTCGTCCGCCACTCAAGCCGTTTGTTCCGCCACCCAAACCGTTTGCTCCAAAACCCCTCCTACACCAACTAAAATCATCTGCGTCCAAAAAACGCACCCATCGTCACCACAAAACTACCCCAAAAACCGCGCCCAAACGAACCTATTCTACCGCACCAACCGCACCGAAACCAACCTCAAACGGAACCCATCGACACTCTAAACCAGCCCCCAAAACTGCACATTTACCTACCCAACATGACACCCACAAAACCCGAGTCTCGCCATTGAACAACATAGAACCGAATCCCACCGTACAACGAGATTGGCGTCCTCCATGGCACCAATCGAGCCGTTACGTTACAACGAAGCCGAATGCAGACGGAAGACATGAATGGCGGCCACCATGGACGCGTATCCCGTCCTTGAGGACAAGGACATTTTTTAGGGCGGGAGTATTGATACGTGCTTAATCCACACAACTTCTGCTTGACCCAGTTCACGGCCCAAAAGGCTCCACAGGAAACCAACAAGATACATGGATTAGGCCCAAGTGAATGGCGTGGGATTGAAGGAGTTCTTTTTTAGCACATGTTTATTTAATTGTTGCATAAGTAATTTAGGATTGCACGTTTACTATTGTTCTACATGTTAGTGGGGTAGTGCATAGAATATTCGCATCATAATGGTCGTGGATCCATGATCTGCTGATCCTTTGCATATTTATATTATGTAATTTGCATTGAGAAAGAGGAAGAGAAAATTGTTGCAAAACTAGTCTTGTTCTTTTATCTTTGTTCTTGGAGCTTGACCCCCTCTAAGGGTTATCTATCTTGGGAGTTTGTAGGTTTTCTCCGTAAACCTATCAACCTCGGATCTCAGATTCCCCGTCACCACAAGCCACCACCCCGGTTAACTTAAACCCTCACCACAAACATCACCCCTGACCACCAACTTCATAGGCATCACCATCGTACCACGCTGCCCCCACATTCATTGTCGTTGCCATCCACAGCCCAAACCTCGTGGCTGATTATACCTTCGTCTCTACAACAACCACCATCTCCATCGATTCAACCTCACACCATCTTCACCCTAACCCCTTCATCTATCTGTAACCACCAAAATCCCACTCCACCTTTCCTTTTCTAGTCAAGAACCAGATGTAGAGAGAAAGAAAATAAATATGTGAAGGTTTATTAGATACAAAGAAAACGAACCAGATCTGGTCATGGCTCTAGTGAAAGAAAGAAAATGAATCCGTGAAGGGTTTAGATGAGAGAGAGAGAAAGAAAATAAATCTGGTGGTGTAGTGGGGGGGATGCGGTGGGTGTGGTGTGGTGGTGGTGAGAAGGTTTAGATGAGAGAGAGAGATGAGGAAGAGAGACATAGATGAAATTTGTGATTTGTATAGAATAATATAAAATAGGTATAAATATATCTTGTACATTAAAGACTTGTACTCTATTTGTAATTAACTAAACTACTCTTATAACTAACAGACTACTTTGTAGACATAGTTAATAAATTGTTCTCAAATTGTTACAAATTGAAAAATCAGGCACTCAAATACTTAAAATTTTATATTTTGTACTTAGGTAGTTAAAATCATTAAAATAATAAATAGGAAGATTGTATGTTTAGCACACCTAATTAAAAGTGTTTATGGTTTAGAATTCTTGATGATCTCATTCATAGGAAAACAACCCTTTAAATAGGGAGAATACAAAGTTGCTCTATCTCTAAACAAGGAAACATAATCCCCTTATAATTACAAGAGACCACATCTATCTATACAATATTAATTTAAATATTATTGTATAAACATATATCGGCTAAGACTCCCCCGCAGTTGAGTGGGCGGTGGACAGACGCTCAAGCTGGAGCGAAAAGACTGAAAAAGCTGGCGAGTAAGTCCCTTAGTAAAAATATATGCATACTGTAGAGCCGAAGGTACATGAAGAACTCGAATATGCCCAATGCGTACCTTCTCACGAACAAAATGAATGTCTATCTCAATATGTTTCGCGAGTTGATGTTGAACCGAGTTATCGGACATGTAGACAAGCGAAACATTATCACAGTAAATTACGGATGCATGTCGAAGCAGGAGGTGTAACTCAAGAAGTAAATTGCGTAACCAAGTGGCTTCAGCCACAACATTTGCAATACTTTGCCTCAGCACTAGAACGGAAAATAGTGGGCTGCCTCTTAGGTGACCACGAAATGAGATTGTCGCCAAGAAAAACACAGTAACCACAATTAGAACGATGGGAATCAGGACAACCTCGCCAATCTGCATCAGAATAGGCTACCAAAGAATGGGTAGTAGACTTACCAATGCGAGTTCCATCATCAATTGTCCACTATAAATACCGTAATATCCTTATGAGAAAGGAAAAGTGAGGATCTCGAGGTTCATGCATGAAAAGGCAGACCTGTTGTACCGCATATGAGATATCTGGGCATGTGAACGTAAGGTAATGTAAAGCACCGGTGAGACTGCGATAGAGAGTCGGCTCATGAAACAAAGGACCATCAAATGCACTAAGTTTGGCTGACAAGTCAACCGGTGTGGTGCACGATTTATAGGAGGACATGGATGCGCAGGAGATGATGTCTTTCGCATACTGGGCCTAATCCAAAAATAAACCTGCAGAATTTCGGGTCACCCGAATACCAAAAAAAATGATGTAAATGGCCCAAGCCGGTCATTGCAAATTCTCGTGAGAGCATGCGAATAATATCCTGTAATAACTCATTAGAAGAGGCTGTGAGAACTATATAGTCAACATAAAGAAGCAAATAAGCAGTGTGAGAGCCATGTGTGTAGACAAAAAGTGAGTTTTCACAAACACTGGTGTGAAAACCCTTAGATAAAATATGACTGGCGAATCTCATGTACCATGCCCAAGGAGCCTTCTTAAGGTCATAAAGCGACTTTTTCAACCTGCACACAAAAATAGGAAAGCGCGTATCAGCAAAGCCTGGGGCTGATGCATAAATACTGTCTCGTTTAGATTCCCATGTAGAAAAGCGTTCTTGCATCCAACTGATGGATAGGCCAGGAACGAGAAACTGCAATGGATAAGATGGTCCGTATGGTAGCTGGTTTGACAACCAGGCTGAAAGTGTCATCACACTCAATGCCAACCGTTTGAGAATTCCCATTAACAACCACATGCTTTGTATCTTTCCAACGACCCATCTGATTTAAATTTATGTCTGAATAACCACATACAATGAATGACCGGCCGGCCATGTGGTCGCGGTACTAGTTCCCATGTGTCATTTTCATGTAAAGCACTAAACTCCGCCTGCATCGCAATTAACCAATGAGGGTTGGCAAAGGCCCGCGCATTGGATGTGGGAACCGGGGAGATAGAGGTAGTCATGGGGTGAGTGTTGGTTGATGGGTTGGGCCGAGAGGTGTTATGGATAGGAGGATGGGCCGTAGGTGGCTGGTGGGAGGATTGAGTGGAGGCTGCTGGAGTAGCGAAGGATGGGTTACGGTTTAGGTTAGAGGTGGGAACTTGTTCGGGTGGGTTTATGGTGGTGGTGTTGGGTTTGGGTTGGCAGGAGTAAGTGAAACGGAAATCCGATGTGGTGTAAGGGTGTGGTTGGGACGTGGATGTTATAGTCCGAGGGAAAGAGAACCCCAGGGGGTGGTGTCATCTAAAAGGGAGTATGTGGCGGGAGGGGTGGGGATGGTGTAAGGAATGGTTTTTTCGTCAAACGTCACGTGACGATAGATCTGGACTTTGCCCGTGGTAGGATCAAAGCATCGGTAACCCCGAAAATCCGAAGAGTAACCGAGGAATATGCAACGAACAGATCTTGGGTGTAGTTTGTGAAGTTGAGTGACGGAGGTATTTGGATAACATGCGCATCCGAAGACACGTAGATGGTCATAGGTAGGATGTCAAAGATACAAGGCAAATATAGGGGTGAAGAAGTTTAGGCGTTTACTGGGGAGGATGTTGTGAAGATAGGTGGTGATGTATAGGTCCTCAAACTAAAACATAGGTGGTAACCGTGCGTGGATTAGAAATGATCGGATAATGTCGTTAAGACGACGAATCATACGTTCCGTGTGACCGTTTTAGGAGGAGGTTTGGGGGCATGAGAATCAGAATAAAGAGGCCGTGTTGGTAGGCAAAATTTTTAAAAGCATGGTTATCAAATTCGCCACCTAAATCACATTGGAACGTTTTGATGTTGCGGTTAAATTGTGTAGCAATTAGACAGTGAAATTTGGTGAATGTTGTAAAGGTTTTGGATTTGTATTTTAAATGGTACACCCACAGAAAGTTGGAAAAATTATCGATTAATACCATATAATATTTATACACGATTTTACTTGGTACAGGTGAAGTCCATAAGTCATAATGTATAATATCAAAAGGAGAGAATGTAAATGAATTAGAATCATAGAAAGGCAAACGTTTGCTATTAGATAAATGACAAGAATTGCAAAAAGACTGCATGTTCGAATTACAAGAAAAAACCAAAAATTCTAGTTAAGATATCTAAAACTTGGGTGCCAGGATGTCCTAGGCGGTCATGCCATGGTAAAGTTGTAGAAGCAAGAAAACAAGCTTGAGGCGGAAGGGTAGGAGGCGTGACAGGATAAAGATCGCCTGTGCTATTGTGGCGGGAAAGGAGCCATCTAGTTTTGAGATCCTTCAAGGAAAAACGAATGGGTCAAATTCAACGGAAACATTATTATCACGGGTAAGCGACGGACGGACAATAATGTTTTGATTAGGTGAGGACTATAAAGTGTGTTGGGTAGGATGTAGGTAAGGTTATGGATGTGTAGGTAACCCGTGCTCTAGCCCTCAATTGGTGAACATTGTTCCTTGCCGACTAAAAGTTTAGTGTTAACAGGAAAATAGTTAGGGTAACGAATCATACCTTGGTTTTCGGTCACATAACGCTCCGCACCATAACGGGAGTTGGTTCAGTGTAGTTAAGTTGCATACTGTTGAATGCCTTGGTCAGATCCGATGGACTCAATGCATCATAACCAGTGGGATGCGGGCCGGGATAATCTGGGTTTGGACCGTAATAGCCTGCGTAATGGGCTGTTGGGTATTGATGGGGTTGGTTGGGCCGCCATGTGGTTTGGGTCAGATAGGGACAAGGCAGAGTGTTCCACCAAGCCCATTGCGGGTAGCTAGGATGTCCAGCTTAATTTTGGAATGGCCAAGAGGGCCCATAGGGTTGCCTCTGTATCCGCGGCGTGTCGCCCACGAGAGTTGGAGCTGCTTCTTCCTCGACCGCGTCCCCTGTTGCTTGGCCGATAGGATGAATTGGCCAGTTGCTGCTGAGAGGCCGACTTCTGCTGCTGTGTAGGGGCCGTGGGTGTAACCAAAACTGAAGTGGGTTGTTTTTTACGAGAGACGGCGGACAAGTTGTAAAACCAAACGGGATTCGGTGACAGGTTGATTGACATTAGTAAGCTGATTGGCGAGTTCCTTCAATTGTTTGTAGTAATCATCCACGGAACTGCAGATGGCGAGAGTGAGATTCACGAACCGGGTTCCAAGAGCGGCCGCTTTGGCTAGCTTATTGTTGAGAAAAATTTTCTCGAGCTTTTCCCAACTTGTTCAGGTAGATGCTTCTATATCAAGAATGTGGGTGAGCAAGTCATCGGATACGGTGCTATAAATCCAAAGAGAAACTAAAGCATCTAATTCTTTCAAGGCCGTGTATGAAGGATCCGTAGATTCCGGTGGTTCAGTGGTGTCGATGTGGTCAAGGACACGGTAGGCGACTGCGTGGAATTTGAATAACTTGACCCAGGACGAGTAGGTTACGGAGGTACCATCGAGGGTGCGGATTTTGGATTGGATGTTGGTAACTGAGTAGGACGGATGTAGGGTTGCCGCCGGCTTGGATGATGAGGGTTGTTCGTCGGGTTTGGTCATGGTGGCAGGGCTTTGTTAATAAGGGAGCAGGACCTTGTTAACAAGGGAGCAAGGCCTTGTTGATAAAGGAGCAGGGTCTGGGGGAAAACAAAAGAGACCGTCAGCAAATTTAGGTTTTAGATTATCCAAGAGCGTATTGCTCTGATATCATAAAATTGTTCGTGGTTTAGAATTCTTGATGATCACATTCATAGGAAAACAACTCTTTAAATAGGGAGAATACAAAGTTGCCCTATCTCTAAATAAGGAGACATAATCCCCTTATAATTACAAGAGATCGCATCTATCTATACAATATTAATTTAAATATTATTCTATAAACATATATCGGCTAAGACTAATAACTAACTAGCACAACTCAAATGTAATGAGAGATTAGTACTTCACCAGATGCATCTTGTTGATCATGTGCAACCCCAGAAAGTTGTGGGATGGGACGCATTTCAACCAAGTGATCCCATGCTATTGTCACATGTGCTTTCTTCTTGTACTTGGCATAAGATTGTGATCCACAGGCGAGTTGAATAGCATGCAAAGCCTGAGCGTTCTTCCTTTGCCATTCTTGAGACTTCTCTTTCTCCTCAGGTGTAGCTTCGCTAGTGACCACATCCCATAAGTCTTGACCAACTAGATAACTTTTTAAACATGTTTTCCAATAGTCATAGTATTCTTCTTTGAATTCTTCTGTTACAATCCCAATCATAGCCATAGCTTGCTTGCCTACTGCTCTGTAATAAATTGAAGTGTTTGCTAAAAAACTAAATAAAGACATGCAATTTTAAAAACAGATTTTCACAAGTGTGTCCAGGTAGACAATATTTTATAGGATCACTACTTCAAAACTAGGAAATTGCGAATTTCCATCACAAACAGCCTTTTGCAGCCTAAATTATATATGGATACGAAAATTAACGTCCATGGGTAATCCCATTTCACAACCTATATGCGAACTGGGTTATTTTGTGACCACTTTTAGCAACTGACAATGGCATCTCAAATGTTGTGACCAGATTCATAGTGGTAGCTAAATTTATGAACGTTGTAATTTTGGTCGCAAATGCCTTATTCACTAGCAATGCATGGAACATGTATAAAAGTCCTTCACATATATTGTGAAAGTTAACTAACTTAAATATTATAAAAGGAGAGAAATAATTTAATAAAACGGAAATATTGGGAAATAACGTTGCAATTAACAGCTATCAACCATTGACATCTCATATTTATACTGAAATAATTACGAGAAGGAAAATTTAGTAGAAAGACTATCACAAATATAGCTAGCACCTCACACTACGTTACAAGAAGATAGAAAAGAACAAACTTACAATGTTTTTCTTTTTTTCTTAACGTCCGCTTTGATTATAGTTCTAGGAATACACTAATTTATATACAAAAGTAGAAAACATTCATGAAGAAAAAGTCAAAAGAAGCTCTCTTTAACCTCTTGCCAAGTGATTCTTCCTTATGAGATTCTCTTTTTCTTTTTTGTTTCCTTGCTATTTGTGTAATGGATAAAACACGAGAAACACACATTTGTACTAAGGGCAAGCTAGAAGCAAGCAAAGATGCATTTATAATTTGTATTATTTATTTATTAATACCCACAGTTGTTCTTAGTGTTGGTATATTCCTGTAGCACATACTCATGACTCATCAAGTCCAACACATAAACCCCCAAAAGTATTAAAACATGATCAAAAGTTAGTGATCAGTTAACGAAGTGGTGATAGAACAAACTAAGTGTTAAGTTAGGGGTGACAGACGTCAAAGTGATAGTTGGGGGTGGCAGGGGCTAATAGCCAATAGTTACGGGTGATAAAATCCAATAACCCTATTATATAAAATTTTGGAATTATATCACATATATGTGGAATGTGAATATGGAGTTGTTACGCATCTAAAGTTAGATGCGAATCCTATCAAAACTATGTAGTTTTGTTAAAATAAACATGTCCCTTGTACATTGTGTGTTCGTTCGTCCTCTTCCTATACGCATCAACAATACCTTCTTCTCTTTGTTCCCAATTTTATATCTTTCGTTAATCAATATCGCGCAATCCACATCGGTTTTACATCTCAATTATTGGTCATTGCCATTATGAATTTTACATTTATGATTCCATCGCCAAAACCATTATGTTATACCTTAGTTTAAACCCATTAATTTTGATTTCCCTGTCTAATTAGTAGATCAGAGAGATATTAGCTAGAATCTGTTAAACTGATTGATGTTGAAATTGCCAAATTCAATTGATTGATCGATCATCGTGGTATTGGCTTGATCTTATTGAAATTGCCTACAATTACTTAGCTAAGGTTATGTGATGGGGTGCGGAAATACCTAACACAATGGATTTAGAAATATATGTAATTTAATAGAGTGAATTGCAGATTTAGTTTTTTATTTTTATACCACTTTTCAATAGGTGTTTTTTTGTCTTTAAAATTGATGAATTTTGTAACTATTGTTTCAAAATATTACACGTTATGTCCTGTGAAAGAGAGAGGGCAGTTTTCGTATTGATATATATTTATGAGTTAATTACACAGATGGACCCATGTGGTTTATAGCTAGTTTCGCCTCTTGCTACTAGCTTTTTTTAACAGGTTCGGGTTTCATGGTTTCAATTTTGTAACACATTTGGGTAGTAACACCAAAGTTAGTTAATTTTTATGTTAAGTTTCAGTAAAATGATTAGAATACCCTTTCATTTAAAAAAAAAAAAAAAAACTATTTATGTCATTACTCTACTTTTAATTCCAAGGAATATTTGTGTCATTGCCCTATATAAAAGGACTACAAAATACGTGTGTAGCAGTCCATCGTAACGCTTCTGTTCCGGCAAAGCAGAGAATCCGAAATCAGTTATTTTCAAATCACCATTACTGTTTAACAGCAGGTTTTCTGGTTTGATATCACGGTGAGACACACCGCGGCTATGGTAGAAATCAACGACGGAGATTAACTACTGGAAATACTTACGAGCAACGTCTTCCTTCACATAGTCCATGACCTAATAGATCTTAGATTTTGTTGCTTAAACTTCATGAAGCTCGACGATGTGTGGATGACGGAGGAGACGTGTGGTGGATCTGGTCAACCATGTCTTGATCTTTGACTTGATCTTTGTTGATGACTTTAATGGCGACGCTTTCGCCGGTGGCGAGTTCTCTGCCGTGGTAGACCTTGGCGAAGGTGCCGGTTCCGATTGTTGAGTGTGAAGCCACTCTTGTGGTTAGTCAAAACAGCTGCAGAAAAATGGTGTCGGCAGCAGCTATGTTTGACAGCAGCCATGTTTTGCGGCCTGTCAAAAGAAGTAGGCAGCAGCCATTTTTTGTTTGACAAAACTCTGTTTAATCTCTATATAAGAGATCCATCTGTATTGTAATTTGTGTGCAACTCAATGAAAGAAATACCTTAGTTGCCCCGTGGATGTAGGTTGCAGTTGGCGACCGAACCACGTAAATTCTTGTGTCGTTTATTTTTCTATTTCTGCGGTTGATTGTTCTTGAGTGTGTGTTGCTTCCGCGTGCGTATACCCCAACAACTGGTATCAGAGCTACGGCTCGATTACACACAGTGGTTCTAAGAGATGAGTTCGTTTCTCCGGCAGGTGGCCGGTATTGGTATCGAAGATCTGATCGGACCAGAACAATCAGCAGAGAGGCAGGAGAAGGAGGTGTCCAGGAAAGAGAAGATACTGACCTGTGACCGCCGCCGCTCAGGTGAATCACAGTCGTGATTCCGAAGCTGCCGCTGTCAGAACCGCCTCCGTTGTCGTCGATGTTTCTCCGAAATGGGTTTTATGGTGTGGTCGGCAGTCGTAGCTGACACTATAACAGATAAAATCCTTGAATAGTCGCCGTTCGTGTTGGCTTGTGTTTTGAGATGGCAAGGGAATTCGTGAGAAAAGAAAAAAAAAAGGATTCTTGGTCTTGTGGAAGAAGAACAAGAAAGGAGGTTTTTTTAGTCATCTTACTCTCGTTCAATGGAGAAGAAAATAAGCACAGCATTCCTTTATTCTTTGGTGGAATTGAGTTTCTCAAGCACAAGCACGTTCAAAAAAAAAAAGTAAAAGTAACCTTGTCTCCCCTTTTCAGAAAGGAAAAAGAAAAAGAAGATTTTTTTTTGGGTCCAACAACATAAAAAAAAATAAGGAGGGTATTTTTTTTGTTGTGGGACTAGGTGATCGAGTGGTGATTTAGAGTTTGTGGTTGTCGATTAATTTTTTAGTCGACTAGAGCCGGGTAAACTCTTGGAGATCACCAGATTATTTCTTTTTTGCGGACGAGGTGATGGGTGAGAAAATGGAGAAAATGGAATCAACATGGTTGTTGATGTTGACACAAGTGAAAAGAAAGTCAATTGCAAGTCATGGAACTATTGCTTGTTGTGGAAAAGATCTTTCGGTTAGGGTTTGAGTTAACTGATCGTGTGCACGGTCATAGAATCCTTGGTGCCGCTTGATTTCCTTGAAAGCTCTATTGTAGTTATAACCGTTTGCCGGTTAGCTGGTCTGGAATAGTGGATGGTATTCCTTGTTCAGTGGTGATCAGCTGTTTGACATTTGGGTGGATCTTTGTACTGGTACTGGGTGAAGGGTTTTCACAGAAATAGTACGAGTGAAGGTTCGGCTCATGGAGTGTCGTTTGGCATGGGTTAGGATAACAGTGACAGTGGGAGCTGGCATAGTTGACTTGTGGGTTGCATAGAGGTTCAGACATCTTTGGAGTCGATGTCATGAATATTTGAATTCTGCTTCTGAGAATGCGTCTTGGTTTGATGCATAGGGACTCAGTGGAAGGCAGTGAAGACTCCTGGGTCAAGAATTCTGGTGCTCCATTTCACGCTACCCACAGCAGTGAAGCACTGCAGAATCTGAAAGTTGGAGACTTTGGAAAGGTAAGACTTGCGAACGATGAATGTTCGCTGTATATGGTCAGATTACCGTCTGAGGGAGTGACCGTCCCAGTTCAGAAGAGAAACAAAGTCCGGTTCACAGAATCTCGTGACAGAAGAAGGTTTGTTTTGAAGGAGATAAACCCAGAGTCACAGGTCAGATTCAGGTTGAATGTGCTAGGAAAGGTTCAGAGAAACCAGTCAAGGGTATTCGTGACAGTGGGTTAAGAGAACCAGTATTCCAGCGGTGAAAGTCTCTCCAGTGAATTACCTGCTTATGATGGAGAGTGTTAGTTCTCAGGTTTTCTCAGAATCCGGCAGTTCGTGTCAGTGGGAGCCGGTGGAGACAGAGAACGGGTCAGGGGCAGATTCAGCCATGACTGATGAGTTGAGGCTCAGTGGGAGCTTCAACGGGCCTTCAAGTTAATTGAAGAGAAGGCCGGGGTAACTAAGAAGGAATTACAGAAATACAGATGCACAGGTGAAGATTGTTCCGTGGCTTCAAGTGGGAGATTGTTAAGTGTGAAGCCACTCTTGTGGTTAGTCAAAACAGCTGCAGAAAAATGGTGTCGGCAGCAGCTATGTTTGACAGCAGCCATGTTTTGCGGCCTGTCAAAAGAAGTAGGCAGCAGCCATTTTTTGTTTGACAAAACTCTGTTTAATCTCTATATAAGAGATCCATCTGTATTGTAATTTGTGTGCAACTCAATGAAAGAAATACCTTAGTTGCCCCGTGGATGTAGGTTGCAGTTGGCGACCGAACCACGTAAATTCTTGTGTCGTTTATTTTTCTATTTCTGCGGTTGATTGTTCTTGAGTGTGTGTTGCTTCCGCGTGCGTATACCCCAACAACGAGTTTTCCTTTTTCATACTTTCCTCCTGGTAGTATGTGTCTTTGTTCCTCCATTGATGATGATGATGAAGGTGAAGAATTGATAATGATGATGAAGGTGAAGAGTTACATGAATGAGTTCATGATGGTGGTGATGAAGGTTGGGGTTTGTTTATTGTGGATAGGGGTGTTCACGATCCGATCCGATCCGATCGAGGGTCTGCTCATGCTCGGATCAAATTTGTAAAACCGATCGCAAAAGTGATGCTCATGCTCGGGTTGAATTTGAATCGATCGGCTCGGTTTCGCTTGGTTTTTATCAAATCCTAAAAAAAACGAGCGGATCGTTTTCGCTCGATTGAATAATAAGGCTTCGTTCAACAAAAACAAATTATAACTTAAAGTGCGAATACAAAAGTAACACAAAATAAAGTGCGAATACATAAGAAACACAAAATAAAGTGCGAATACAAAAGCAACACAAAATAAAGTGCGAATACAAATTGTCATTTAGTTCAAAAGCCATAAACTTCTTCTTTAAGCTTGTTCATCTTCATCCACAAAATTCAACTTCAAATCAACATATAACCTATAGACACAAGCATTAAACAAAACCATTAAGTTCTACACATTACAAAACAACTTTTAGGTTTTGTCAATTATAAAAATACCTTTCATTTATTATCAGACCCCATCTGGAGTCTAACACATCAATTTCCAATTTTTCTTCATCTCTTGCAGCTTGCTACACATTAAAAAAAAACAAAATACAAATGTTAATGCATAAAGTACAAAAGTATAAGTAGATTATAAATGTAATAAAAGCTTACTTTCAATGTTTTTAAGGTTGTTTTTGAGCTCGCCTTTAACCAATCACTTCCACAAACAAGAAGTTCCACCATATCCTTTGAAAGAGAGCTTCGGTAGTCATCCAATATACGCCCCCCAGCACTAAAGGCTGATTCGGAAGCCACGGTAGTGATCGGGATGCCAAAAATGTCTTTCGCCATTTTACTCAAAACCGGAAACTTGCTACAATGTTGACTCCACCACTTCAACACATCAAACTTTGGATCCATACATTTTAGGTTTTGCTCATCCAAATACTCATCAAGTTCAGATTTTTCTTTCAATCGACATGGTTCTTGAATTGAGGCAAGCATAAAAATAATTCGTGTGTGAACTTGATTCATTATAAGATGTTTTTGAGCTATTCATGACAGCCTCAGATGTCTTATATGCATTACAATACTTGTCAAAAAGTGATTTCAACTTACTTTTCACATCTTCAACCATGATCTTACATTCATCCTCTAAATACAATCTCTCAAAAGTCCACTCAACTGAGAACATCTTAAAACGTGGATCTAAAATTGATGCAATAGACATAAGGATCCCAATTTCCCCCCAATATTTCTCAAATTTCACATACATCGGTTTACTCATGCTCTTCAAGAAAATATCATCGGAAAAAATGCATTACATATCTCTTTCTTCACTTCATAAATTTCAATAAGAAACAAGTTTGAAGTTGGATAAGATGTACCGGAAAACAAATTAGTAGCTTTTAAAAAAACTACAAGTAAATTGAAAAGTCTTTCGGCACGATTCCATTCATCAACTGTGGGGGACCACACAAAGTTGGAATCTCTCAACGCATAACCTAGAAAAGCTTGTTTATAATGAATAGCCGATTCAAGCATACGGTGCGTTGAGTTCCACCTAGTTTTTACATCGGTACATAAAGACCGATTAGTGGATATGCCAAGTGTTATGGCTATTTCACCAAATTTCAATAAACGACCTGAAGACTTCCTCAAATATTTGACACCTTCTCTAATTTTTACAAGACTTGATTCGATAGTTCCTAAACCATCTTGCACTATCAAGTTTAAGACGTGAGCACAACATCTTATATGAAAAAACAAACCATCAAAGTGTAACTTCCCCTTTCCCTTAAAATTACTCATCAAAATGTTGGCTACCCTATCATTGTTCGATGCATTGTCTAAAGTGATGGTACCTATTTTGTCTTGGATACCCCATTTTATAAGGCACTCTAAGATACCATCGGATATAACCTCACCGCTATGGGGTGGTGCAAGCTCATTGAAACCTATAATGCATTTTTGCAATTTCCAATCACAATCAACAAAGTGAGCCATTAAACACATCTAACCAATCGTTTGGTTAGATGTCCAATAGTCACTAGTAAGGGATACAATCTCAGCCTTTTTCAAAGTTTTCTTTATCCTCTCTTTTTCTACATCTACAACTTTTATGCAATCTCGAGTGATTGTAGACCTACTAACTTTTTCATATAGATGATTCATAGTCTTCATTAGGTAATTAAACCAGTGGTACTCTACAAACGAAAAGGGTAACTCATGTGCTATGATCATTTTTGCAATTATATTACAAATTTTCATTTGACTATAACCCCCATCCGGCTCAAAACCCTCAAAAGCATCACAATCATTTTTACCACTATCAAAGTTGAGAAAACTTTTTTTTTACCTTGCGCTTTTTTGAATAATCCACATTCTTGAAGGTCTCGCCTCATACTTGTTGTGCTCTTCGAGTTACCACGTACATATGTATGCTTGCAATAGATGCATTGTTTTTTGGCACCATTTTCCCTTTGTACAAACCCTGAACATCTACAAAATGTAGATGCATATCGGAAATTTTTTTTCTCTTTTTTGAACAAGCACCTCCGGTCGCTGTATCAGCTACATCGGTATCACCCGATTCATCAATTATTGGATTCGGGTCGTCCTCTCCATCAGTCAGATCAACATGAGCAGCCGAATTCTCGTTTGATTCTTTGTAAGAAGACATCCTACCAAAACAGAAACGAAACATAACATAAACAATCATTAACACAGTTATAACAGAAACAATGGTTAACACAATTATAACAGAAACATACTGTATGTGAATTGAACTCAAACAGAAATGATTTAACAATTAACAATTTAACATAAAGAAACAATATGGTTAACAGAAGCAGATTTAACTCTTTGTAGATTAAGATCAACATTCTACAAACAAACGCCACTAAAACATACATACAATTTGTGTATGTATGTAACCAAACAGAAGATGCAATCTTTAACGATTAATTAACAAAAAAACATACAGATTGAAGCCTGAAACAAGTCCGACGAGGCGACGAATGAAGACTGGAGCGAACAGAAACAGATATTTAACGATTATTGAAGAATGAACAGATACAGATATTTAACGATATGTTGCAGATATGTTGCAGAAACAGAAACAGATATTTAACGATTATTGAAGAATGAACACAGATATTTAAACTGAAACAGGAGCGACTAACCTTTTAGGAGACACTTGAGCCGATGATTGTCCGATGAATTGAGTCGGAGACACTTGAGCCGATGATTGTCCGATGAATTGAGTCGGAGAGGGAGAGTGAGAGTCGAGACACTTGAGCAGTTGAGAGCGGCGACTAAATTCTATTTTAGCCTTTTAGGAAATAGATTTAGGGTTAGATTTGTATATTTAATATTAACTTGGGCTAATATTATTTGGGCTTTTAATTTTTTTGGGCTATTATATTTTTTTGGGTTTTTAATCTATAATATATATATATATATATATATATTAATTATTAATAAAAAATAATTCGAGCGAAACCGAGCAATCGACGAGCGAGCGGAACTTTGCTCATGCTCGGATTGAATTTGAATCGGACCGATCCGATCGGCTCATTTACAAACTGAGCAGGAATCGAACGAGCATTTTTCGAGCGATCGTCGAGCAGTTTGGACAGCCCTAATTGTGGAGATATGGTTTTTTATTGGGGAATGGGAGGCAAGACAGACAGATAGAATTTGTTTTCCTTTTTATTTGGTTTTGGTTTTAATTAACAATGACTTATTACATAAATGGTCATCATGTAGTTACAAAAGGGTATTTTAGTCATTCTACTTAATTCTAACAGAAAAATTAACAAAAGTTAGTGTTAATACCCAAACTCGTTAAAAACTGATAATCACAAGCCTCAAACCTGTTAAAAAAAGTTAGTACCCAAATGCGAAACTAGCCATAAACCACAGAGTCCATGTGTGTAATTATCTCTATATTTATATATAGAAATGGGTTTAGAAGAAAACGGGCTGAAAGTGTGAAAACGGTGAGAACGATTTTCAGTTACAAGATCTGTGTAATTTGTGGCTAACATTGACGCCATGGCGTTTTTGTAAATATTGGGAACCTTACAACGACTAGGAGGGATAAATTGGGAAGATTCAAACAAAGATGCACATGCTAATCCCATGCTATTTCCCCATCATATTTGAAACATCCATAACTTTTTTATACATGGTTATTTTCTTTAAAAAATTACACCATAAAATGCAGCATTTTTTTATCTTTCCAACGAGTATACTATTGATAGACTTTAGAAAAAAATGAACTGAGTTTTTTATGGCATATTCAACTTTGTGTTTTTATGGTGTTTTCACCTAGTTTTATGGTGTTTTTATGAACTAGGTGTTTTTATAGCGTTTTTCTGAATTGGATGTTTTTTTTGGTGTTTTCCACTAGGATTTTATGGCATTTTTGTAAACTGTGTGTTTTTATGGTGTTTTCAACTAAGTTTTTTCATGATGTTTTTCTGAACTGGTGTTTTTGTAGCATTTTCAACTGAATTTTTATGGTGTTTTTTCTAAACTGAGTGTTTTATGGCGTTTTCAATTAGGTATTTCTCATGACGTTTTTCTGAACTTGGTGTTTTATGGCGTTTTCAACTGAATTTTAATGGTGTTTTTCTAAACTGGGTGTTTTGTAGTGTTTTCAACTAAGTATTTTTTATTGCGTTTTTTCTGAACTTGGTGTTTTTATGGCGTTTTTAATATACACCCGGTTCATATCTTTTTTTTTAATTTAAAAGCATAGCAATAGTATACTCGTTGGAAATATAATAAAACACTCGATTTTATGGTGTAATTTTTTTTAAAAGATAATCAGGTATAGAAAAGTTACAAGAGTTTAAAAAAGATGGTGGAATATGCATGTTACTTGCATGTGCATAGTCTTTGCCATGTGAGTGACATGTGGATGGACTTTTTGACAATATTACCCTTAGTGTAAGTTAGCATCAACGGCACATGTCTCCGTTTTCACACTTTTAGCCGTTTTCTCCATATCCTGCCTCTCTATATATATAGTAGGGTTCATTTGAGAACCACTTTTATTGTGAGAACCACGAGAATCAATGTGAACACAAAAAAATACCTAAGAACACACAAAAATTTTTTAATATTTTTTTAAATCGCTATATTTCGTCCATAAAAAAAATTCGAGTAACAATTATAGATGCACATGTGCATATGTTTCATTTCTTTGATAAATTATGTAATACATTACAGTATTATACAATTGCACTTTCATTTACATTACCATATGTAATACGCTACTTTTTATATTAGCAATATTAAAAATGCACATGTGCATCTATGTGTATGAACATGATATAACGTATTTTGGTACAAAAAGTTTGTGATTTTAAATGATGAAGTAGGCCCATATACTTGTTTTTTATTAGTTATATCTAGTGGTTGATAGTTTGGTTATATTTGTCACTTTATGATGTAATATGATGTTTTGTATGGTATGAAGGGTGTTGATGTACATGTGCATAAAGTGAAAACACGTTATATCATGTTCATACATATCGATGCACATGTGCATTTCTAATATTGATAATGTAAAAAGTATTGTATTACGGATGTTAGTGTAAATGAAAGTGCAATTGTCTAATACTAGTAATGTATTACGGAATTTGTCAGAGAAATGATACATATGCACATGTGCATAGATAAATTGTTACTCAAAATTTTTTAGGAATGAAATACAAGGATTTTTGTTTAAAAATAATAATAATTTTTTTTGTGTTTTTTAGGTATTTTTGTTTGTGTTCACATTGGTTATCGCGGTTCTCGCAATAAATAGAGGTTTCTAATCGATCCTTATCCTATATATATATAAAATTACCGACCCCACCCCACCACTACCATCCACTCCACACATCACCACCACCCACTTCCCCCACCTGCCAAACCACCACCACCCATCGTACCATTCAAAAATGAAATCGTCGGCCACCACATCTACCACCTCCATCGTTGGCCCTACACCATTTCTCTATCCTATTTTTCTACAATTTCTCTTATGAACCATCACCGCCATCAATCCATCAAATCAAATCCGGAATCTAGACCTTCAAGCAAACCAGAGAACTGAAACGAGAACTATGACTATGGGGTTTTTACATCCAGAGAGTTGTTGCTTTTGATTTCTGAGTCAATTACTACTAATTGCTTTAATTCGGTAATTGGAGTGGATTTTATTTGGGATTTTGAAATTAGGGTTTTGTGTTTTTTGGCGAAAATGAACAGGAAGATGAAGACAACAACGTTTTATTCTTGGACGCAGTCGCACATCTAAGAGAATACTTACGTGGTCGGAGCGGTAACATTAACCGGGTTATAATTTGGGTAGTTTAAGTTTAAGAAGATGATGCTTGATAGGGTTATAGAATATGGTGGTTATGGTGGTGGTTGTGGTGTGAGCGGCGGTGAGACAGAATGACAGAGCGGTAACATTAGCCGGCAATGAATTCTAGGGGTTTTAGACGGAAAATCAGTGAAAGCGTTGATAGGGTGGAGAGAAAGAAAGAGTATGTTTTTACGTGTATATATATATATGTGTATATAACTTTATTATTTATTTTTTAACCTTTTGTTTTTAACTAAATAAGTAAAAAAGTCAAATTTGCCCTTTACTTAACAGTTAAAATTAACTGAGTTAGACCTAAATGACATAACGTATAAAATTTTGAAACAATAGGTACAAAATTATTCAATTTTAAAGACAAAAAACACCCTTAAAATGGTATAAAGATAAATCACAAAATTTGCATTTCACTCAATTTAATATATATATATATATATATAGGATGAAGATCATTTCAGAACCCTAAATATTTACAGAACTCGCAGAACTCCTAATAAACAATCTTTTTATTTATATATTTTTTATATTTAGAATAACTTTATCATTTATTATATGTATTTTCATCATTACATACATCTTAAGAGTAATTTTATCATATTTTATATGAATTTTTATGATTACATATATGTAAACTAGTATTTTTTACATATATGTAATAAGTTGTTAGACATATATATAATTTGACTATTACACATATGTAAACTACTCTTAACATGTATGTAATCATAGAAATACATATAATAAATGATAAAAGTGCCCAAAATATAAAAATATATTTATAAAATGAGTGTTTATTAGGAGTTCTGAAAGTTCTGTAATTATTTAGAGTTTTGAAATGAACCTAACCCTATATATATATATATATATATATATATATATATATATATATATATATATATATATATAGTGAGGAGTTCAAATGAGAAGAATTTTTTTGTAAGAAAAAAAAAGAAGAAGTTTCAACCAATAAGAATGCTTTATTGTACTTTATTTAATATTTGCATTTAATTTTAGTATAACGGTATATTTGTAAACTTACATAGATAATTAATTTATAGTCTTCCTCTTTAATAGTTAACTACATTAAATTTGTAACTTATTTTCAAAATATATATTTTTTCAAAAAATAATAAATTAGAGTGTAGGACAAACTACTAAGTGGGTATGCTAAATTACGAGTTGTGTAGGATAAATTTAAATATGTGTAGCAAAAATATCGAAATATGTAGGATAACTTTTTATGTGTATAGGAAAAAATTAGTGTAGAGAATGATAGTTTTTATGAGTAATTAATTACTTAAAGATAGTAATAAATGTGATGAAAGAAAACTACTTAATATTTTACAATTATACCATTTGTTCTTTTTCTTCTCAATTAAATTCTTTTCTCAAATGAACCTCCCCCTGCATATATATATAGGATTCGGTTCAAGAGAGAACCAAGCCGAGTTGCGAGAATCGGAGGAACCAATATTAACCAATCAAAAGTGGACACCTCATTAAACATCTTATTATATTTGAGGGGTATATGTGTAATTTAACCAACACTGACCATACGCAATTATGAGGGTTATATCATCAGATCTCCTTTTCTCTCTCTCTAAAAAATCAGATCTCTTAAATCTCTTTCGCTCTCTTAGATCACAAAACTTCTCTCTCTCTCACATCACAACAATCATATCTATTTTCTCTCTTGCTCACTTACCGGAACCCTAAGTGGTGGTGTGGGGTAGAGGTGGGTGACAGTGTTGGTGGTGGTGGCGTTGGGGTTGCTAGCGGAGTTGGGAGTTGGTGGGTAGAGTTGGGCGTTTCATATCGGATCTCCACCTGCTGCTCTGCCTTTAGATCTGGATCATTCTTCGTCACCAAATGAGTCTACGTCGTCTTCTCCGGTGACATCACCGGAATCGGTACTGAAATCTGCACCGGAACCGGCAGCGGCAGAGGCTAGTGACGTCACTGTTGAAGTGAAGAGTGAGGAACGGATGGAATCGTTGGTCACCACCGTCGTGCCACCACCACGGTGATGATCTTTGTTGTTACAGCACCGGAACATCATTTGCCACTATTATTACCCCTTTTTTTAGTGGTGGGGTGACCGGAAAGTCACCTTCATCACTGCCGTCACGATTATAGAACATTTTTGGTTCAGTGATGATGGGTTTAGTCTCATTTGAGAACATTTATAAGTTTCCCGACCTCTGTGGCTTCGGTGGTCCTGTGTGATGGCTTTTGTCTCTCTTTCTCGCTTTGAAAGTTTAGTAATGGTGAGTTTACTCTCATCTAAGAACTTTTTTGGTCCTTAGGTCGCTGATTCATGTGATTTTAATTAAATGGGTTTCCATTAAAATGGTTCCCCACCGTGATGTCTTGACGCATCAGTCGGTGATGGCTATTATTTAGTTGCCTAAGACCATATTGTTGTCGTTGCCAGCCGCCGTTCGGCATGGTTCTTGGTAGCGGCGTTTGCACAGCCGATTTGGTGTTCATTTTTATCATTAATAGACAAAGTAAATGAATATTGTTTTGATTTTTTCCCACCTCTGGTCATTTGAGAGCATTAAAGAGGTGATTTCCTCACGTATTGGTCGATGATGGTTGTGCTTTAGTTACTTGAGACCATAAATTCATTGTTGTCGGCCATCGTTCGGTATGGTCTTTGGTAGCGATGTCTGAACAACCGGTTTAGTGCCTTTGTTTATCTATTTTTTTGGTCTATGGATGATTTTTGGTCTTTGATTGGCGATTGTGTATGGGTTTACTCATAGGTGCTGGGCAATTTGCTAACTGTTAAAATTTGTTGCTTTTGTTAGTTTAATCTGAACAATTTGGGGCAGTGATGATGCACATGAATGTGTGGTTTCTACTTTTTTGGCAAGGCAACTGTGATGGCAATGTGAAGTCATTTATCCCTTTACATGGCAACCGGTATGCAGCCATTCTAAGCTACTAATTCTGAGCCCTTTTTTCTTCTTTTTTGTGTGTTTTGGAAACAGGGGTTCATATTAACAAGGGCTTCTTGCTCTCGGAAATGTCATTTAGTGCCCTTGGCGATGAAAAGAAACGGAAAGAAGGTGCTCCATTGTCAAGTGAAATGTTAAAAATGAGGCAACAATTAGAGTGTTTGCAGGCAGTACTTTGTGCTCGTGGTGGTGGTTCAACGCTTGAATTACAGGTACGTCTGTTAACATGTGTGATAATTCTTAATTCATAAAATATAGTTAAGAATTATTAAAAAAAAATTGGTGTTTTTACATACGTTAGTTATATGCACTACGTACCTTCAAGTTTTGTTAATGTTTTGTATTGCTTGTAGACAGAAAAGGTTGACCTCGAGAACACAATAGTCGAAGAGAAGCAAATGCTGTCAAAGAAGGTTGGCGCAACTTCAAGATTAAGACAAGAGAAATACAGTGGGAGGAACAAGAAATGGGGCACTTCAATTGGTAATTTTCGGTTCAATTCTCAATTTTTTTTTGTAATAGTACACTTGTGAATATTTTTTAACATCGCACGTAAAAAACGTTTACAACCAGGGGAGTAAAAAAAGTTTATAACTAGGGCGTAAAAAAAGTTTAATGTTTTTAACAGGGGCGTAAAAATAGTTTACAACTAGTTTTGAACGTTGTATGTAAATAATTTGCAAAATTTACGCCATGCACAAAATTTTCGCAGTCGACGCCTACTTAAATAGATGACGCCTTACGTAATTTTTTTTGCAAAACTTACATACATACGCCTAGTTAGACAATCGATGCCTTACGTAAATATTTTTGTAAACTTTTTTACGCCCCATGTAAAAATAGCAACGTTTTGACACACGACACCGTGCGTAAAATTATTTTTTAGATAGTTCACGAAAAACTATGTATGGAAAGATTAAAAAAACTGTAAAAAAGTTTTTTAAAACTTTACTTAAAAATTTTACGCTACCCGTAAAAACTACATACGAAAAAACTGTGTATGAAAAGCTAAAAAACCTTTAAAAACTTTTTTAAAACTTTACTAAAAAACTTTACACTACCCGTAAAAACTATATGTTAAAACTTTTTTATACCCAACCGCATGCGTAAATTTGTTTTTTACGCCCCATGTAAAAATAGTTTACATACATACGCCTAGTTAAACAATCGACATCTTACGTAAATGTTTTTGTAATTTTTTATGCCTTATGTAAAAATAGCAACGTTTTCACAAACGACACTGTGCGTAAAATTATTTTTTGGATGGTTCAAGTACAAAAAAACTGTGTATGAAAAGCAAAAAAAATATGTAAAAAACTTTTTTAAAACTTTACATAAAAACTTTACACTACCCGTAAAAAACTATACACGAAAAAACTGTGTATGAAAAGCTAAAAACACCTGTAAAAAACTTTCTTAAAACTTTACATAAAAACTTTACGCTACCCGTAAAAACGATACACAAAAAAACTGTGTATGAAAAGCTAAAAAAACCTGTAAAAAGCTTTTTAAAAACTTTACTTAAAAACTTTACGCTGCCCGTAAAAAAATATACACGAAAAAACAATGTATGAATCTTTTTAACAAGGGCGTAAAAAATTTACAACCGGGGTGCAAAAAAAAGTTTACAGCCGCGGCTTAAAAAAAGTTTCAACCGGTCCGTAAAAAAAGTTTACAACCGCGGTTTAAAAAAAAAGTTTACAACTGTGGTGTAAAAAAAGTTAAAATTTTTTTAACAGGGGCGTAATTTTTTTTATAAACGGGGCGTAAAAAAATTTGCAACCGGGGGCGTAAAAATTTTGTGATTTTTACAACTTTTGTGTGGTGTCCGTGCATGTCTTAAACGATGAAGGTGCAAACTATCATTTATAAGAAACGAAAAATGATACTTTGTTTTATTTATTTTAGTTTTTTATTTTTCATTTTTTTGTGATTTATTGTAATGTAAATATTTACTGCATGTTTAAAAAAATATTTTACTGAGCAAGGAGCTCAAGAAAAAGACAATACAGTACAAAGAAATAGAAATAAGAAACAAACATAAGGGACATAGCCACTTCTTTAATTAAATCAGATTAATTAAATCAGATTAATTAAATCACAATCATTAATGAGACCAATCATTAATGGCTATAGTAAAAGACCAATTAGCCCTTATCTCACTAAAAACAAAAATCTCATTAATTAAAGAGAAAATTACGAAAATAGCCAAGACCGGGGTTAAATTATGAAAATAGCCACCTCATGCGTCCTTGGAGTGGCGCATCACGGATTCAAATGCGCGGGATGCGTCTGGAAGTCTTGGGATGCGTCTTTGGAGCGAAACCCAATAGAAAATGGACACGTGGAGGCAGACTCTTTCAAGGGGTCAGGCTGACTCTTCCAAGGGGTCAGACAGACTCTTCCAAAGGGTCAGGCAGACTCTTCCAAGGGGTCAGGCCTGACGCCTTGGATCTCACACTCGGAGGAGTCTGCCTGACTCATTGGAGGAGTCTGTCTGACCCCTTGGAGGAGTCTGCCGCCACGTGTCCATATTCTATTGGGTTTCGCTCCAAAGACGCATCCCATTGTTTCCAGATGCATCCCGCGCATTTGAATCCGTGATGCGCCACTCCAAGGATACATGAGGTGGCTATTTTCGTAAGTCAACCCTGGTCTTTGGCTATTTTCGTAATTTTCTTTAATTAAAACACAATTATTAGGGCAGACGGTATGGGACCGTCCCTGGCCCGTCGTTGCCCTGCACACCATTCCCCCCTCCCCTACCGTCGTCTCAATCGTCTAGCCAGGGACGTTGGGGACGCTCGCATAAGACAAAAAATGTATCCGTTTGGGGCATGGACTGTTGTAAAAAAAATAATTCAAATTCCTTTTTTCAAACATCAACAGGGAGAAAGTTTAAAAACCCCAAAATTCATTAACCTTTTGTACAAATACAACCCAAACACCCTATTTTTTACCCACTTCAACCTCATCTCTCTCAACTTTTGATAAAACTCTTCTATTTTTTATAAACATTCTTTTACTTTTACCATGGATCCATACAGCCGGAACAACCCGAACAACTCAAACCCTAACCTGAACCAAACCGTTTTTGTGGTGCCCAGCTACTATCCTTCAATGGAACCGAGTTGGTCATCCTATCAATTTTCTCTCAACGCTTTTACGGGTTTTCAACAATAACGGAACGCTTTTTCGCAAATGCAACAAATGCAATCGTTACAACAAATGTTGATGTGAAACCCTTTCAACACGCAACTTCAATCTCAACACACAACCCGTTGAATCTTCTCAACAACCACAACCTGTTGAAGACGACATTGAAATTGTTCCGGAGACGCAACCGCAATTATCGAAACGTAGAAAAGGAAAGCAAGTGGCCGTTGACAAATATCAACCTTCGAAAGCGAAGGCAAAAACGTGGACGAGGATCGAGGAGGAGGCCTTAGAAAAGTTCTTTAAATATAGAAATTTTAAATTTTTTTAATATATACTTTTGTGACATTCTAAAAATATAGGTACCAACCAAACAAACGATAGGTTTTGGAAAGCGACATTAGAAAAGTTCCTTGCAATCATGGAACAATGCCATTATCATGATGTCGACTCGATCACTTCAAAGTGGCGAAAGATGCATCCGATCGTGAACCGGTTTGTGTCGATATATAACAATTTATATACAAGTAATCGTCATAGTGGGATGATTGACAAAGATGTTTTCAAAGTGGCGATGGATAAATACGAAACTACGCATAAATCCATTTTCCCACACGCACAGGCTTGGGAAGTTTTACGAATCAATAACAAGTGGGCGCCGGTTCCAAATGAGGTTATGATGGCTAAACGACAAAAACCTCGGAGACCGGTAGTTTTAGTGTGGGGGGCTAGGACGCACGATGTCAAATTAATATAACGACGAGCCCGAATTTGACGAAGAAGAGTATGCGGTACGAGAGGAGGAATGTCCCCCGGGTAGGACAAATCAAAAAGGGAGGCGGCTGCAAAAAACCAAGCCGCAACGGGGGCGGTTCCAAAATGGACGAGTTTATGGCCCAGTTTAAAGCGTACACGGAGGTCGCGACCCAAAAGGCAAAGGCGAAGGAACGCGAGGTGGAAGAACGGGTTCGGTTAAAGCAAGAAAAGAACGAACTAAAAGAATGGGAGATAATGACAACCGATATAGACCAATATCCCGAAGAAAAACGAGCGATTTTAAAAAAAATGCAAGAAAAGATCATGAAAAAGTGGGGTAGCTCTTAGGATTTTATTTTTTATATTATGTTTTTTTTAACTTATGTAATATTTGGTTTTTAATATTATGTAATGTTTGGTTTTTTTAATATTAATGATTTATTTTTATATCTAATTTAATAAATGTTAAAAAAAGTAGATGAAATTAATATATATATATAAACTAAGTTGGTGGGGTAGGCTCATCCTCTAATTCCTTGTTTTCATCCTTGGAAGGTGTAACAACCCTCATTAAAAGTCCTATTTATTAAATTAATTTGTCCAGTAGGAAACCCTAATTGAGACACCCAAGTGATTCTACGCAAACCCTAAAATTTTCAGAAATTTCAGAATCAGGATCAGGGCCCCTAAAACTCAAGGGGGAGGTAAACCCTGTTTACGATTATCCAAATATAAACCTGTCAAAAACTTAAAATTTCGAAAGTATTGATTCAGCAAGCCTACTCCCACACTCAGCAACCCTATAGTGATTTCGTGTCCTTTACGGACCGTAAGGTACGAGTCTTACGGTCCGTAAGCCTGGTCGGTGTTAAGTCAGCAAGGCTAGTCCCTGAGGTGGCTGACCTATAAAGATTCCATGTCCCTTACGGACCGTAAGGGTTAAGTCTTACGGTCCGTAAGCTTGTCTAAATTTCGAGTATAAATAGTAGACATCGGCACTTGATTTCTGGAATTTAAACGACGTAAAACTTCGATACGTGCACTGAGATACATACTGTTTACCACTATTAACACACACGAATCCCGAATTGCTGCCGCAAAACAGGGTAATAACTCGATCGCTATTACGATTCATTTTCCGATCGATCAATGTACTCAATGGATGTTTAGGTGCTGCCCACATTAGGGTGATGCTTTGTCATTAGTCGTTAATTCGACGGATGTTTAAGCATAGCACTTTGTCATTCGTTGTGATGGTTGATCTCGTGAGTTATCGTAAATACTGTATTGATTACTAACCCAGTTTTGTGTGCATTTTTATTTAAATTAGGTTAACAAGGCTAATCCATAGACTAGGCTCTGTCCGTGTTAAATCTGCAATGTGAGTCATTCTCTTTTGATCAAATTACTTTACAAAACCCTATTTATTTCAAAGTTATAATTACAGGGATTAAGTTTATGTAATCACCATATTACAACCGGTATGTGGGGTTTTGTATACATTACTTGATAATCTTCACCATTGGGGCAGCCAAGGGGTGATATGACCATAATCACAGACACCATTGGACGAATGGGCCAATGGGTCGAGTGATAAAGTACTGTGGGTAGTTGGTTGATATCAGAAACATTGTAATTTTCCTTAATACTGTAAATTATAACAAATGTGTCGTTTTAGTAAATAGAATGATTCACTCAGTATTTTCCGCTGACAAAACCTTTTTCAAACATGTTTCAGGTGATCTGTTGTAATTCAGGAAAAGTGCTGTGGAGCAATTCAAGCTTAAGAAAGTGGCTCATTATAAAAATAAAGAAATATATTTTGTAAAATAAAGATTTATTAGTGAAATCAACTGATTGTAAATTACCGGGGTTTTATCCCGAATTGTGAAATAAAATAATCGGGAAAATTTTAGCTTTAAAAAGATCCTGATGATAAACTTCCGCTGTTAAACTCAATTAAATAAATACCACGGGATTTCTGTCCCGCGGCTCCTGAAACGGGTCAAACCGGGTCGGGGGCTGTGACAGAAAAAGGTGGTATCAGAGCCACTGAGTTAAGCTAATTAAGTATTTATAAAATACTTAATTTTTTCCTGATTACTATTATGTGATTATGTGTTTTATTAACTGATTATTTGTTAGTTACAGTATGGGTAAGAAAAAGCTTTCAAGCATCTATCTTAAATTAGATAGGTCATTCAACGAGAAGGGAAGTTCATCCCAAACCAAATCCTCAAACCTCCCTGTAATTCCTGAAGAAGGAATATTTGTGCGAAAGGCGCATTATGAGGAACCACTTTCTCCTAATAAAAGAAGTTTAATTTTAAAGAAGAGTCAGGAGAAAATAAAGAAGGCCCGAGAGAAGAAAATTAAACAGGAAACCAAGGAATTAACCAGTAAAACACCTTGGGAGGATCAATTAGAGGAAAAATGGGCGGACCTTTATATGCTAGCCACTGTAGCAATAAATGCTAATCTCTAAAATACCATGACTCCAGACTAGCAACCGTATCAATTACAAACATCATCTAGTAAACAAATAAAACCCAGTCTGTTTAAATTGTTCATTTTTCTTTTGTGTAAATTAGTCATAGGGTATGCAATAAAAATTTACAGGTTAATTCTAAAAAAAAAAAAAAACTATTTTAACTTACCATTTTTGTATATTAAACAGCATGAATGAGTTATCAGAAGCCCTAGAGAATCTCAACCTATACCCTGTAAATTTAGAAGTTTCTAAAGAATTTACTGGGTATTTTCCTGATGTGGAACAACTGATAGAATTCAACGCTCCACCTTTGAAAAAGCCAAAACCGAAGAAAAGAAGGAAATACGTATGGGGGAGTCGTATACGTAGGAAAAAGTCAGCTATGAAACTTCCTAAAATAAACAATCCTTTAGAAAAAGGAAAAGAAATTGTAACCAGGAAAAGTTCTAGACTGCAGGAGATGGAGACTAAAGTCAAGGAAGATTCTAAGCAAATGGAAATGCAATTTGAGGAATATTCTAAAGATATAGAAATGGAGGTTGGAAAAGGTTCTAGACCAACTCAGATGGAAATTGGAGAGAGTTCCAAACAAAACCAAGAAAGGACTTTTCAGGAAGAAATAGATTTTCTATTGGCAAGCTGTGAAACTATTCAACCTATCAATACCAATATTTTTACCCGTCCTATTGAAAATCCACTCCCTATGAATTTTGAACCAGCAATCCCAGAACCAATAGTCCATAACCAACCGATAGGAATGGATGAATGGTGGACAAATGATTGGCAATTTGAAAACATTGTCAATGATCCTTATTCCTTTCTTCCCCAGTTTGATCCTGAACCATTACCAAATCCACCAATGAGTAACGAAAATCTGGCTGAACTTCGCCATTTTGGTGAAGAGCTGATGGATGCGGGAAGTAGAATCCGGGAGATAGGGGGACAAATTGCCTGAAAATTTGATGAAAGGGAGCTTCGTTTTTAGAAGACAAATGACGAGAGATGGTGGGTTGATGAAACTGTTATTGTATAATAGTAATATTAATAAAAATCAGTATGTGTAATATAAATAATAAAACGGTTGTATATAGAAGCACGGTATAATCTATAAAAATGGAATTTTAGGAAATTTGCAGTTTTGGTTGTATATTCGTTTACATGATTATATGCAATTAATTGTGACATTGAATTATTTCTTTTATACTAATTATATATATATATTAATTATCAGATGGCAAACATTGGTAATGAGCCTGTAAATGAAGTAAATGAATCCGACCAAATTCATGAAGAGCAATTATTAACTAGGCAAGATATCGAGGATATCATTGCACAAGGAATAGCCAATGCTATTCCAGCAATCGTTGCTGCCGTTAAAAAACCTGCCGAACCTCAACAAATTATTCCTAGTAAACGTATTTCTGAAGATAACTTCAGTAATAGCGTAAATGGAGGCAATAATCATATTAATCACGATAATGAACCACGGCAAGCTCCGGTCCCTAAGAAAATGAAATCTTTTCAAAGAAGGGGCGCTCGAATGGTGGAACACGGTGTTACAAGCTAAAGGAAGAAATAGGGCTTACGCCATGAATTGGGAAGAATTTAAGATTATTGTAGAAAGAAAATTCTGTCCTGAATATGAAAAAGATCAAATGGCAAATAAGTTCCTAAACCATCGGATGGTGAATGTGGATTGTCGCGGTTATACTTCGACATTCTTTGAATATGCTAGAGTGGTACCAACGCTGGCTTCGCCAGAACCGGTACTCATTTCTCGCTATATTTGGGGATTAATTAGCGAAATCCGCAATATCGTTAAAGCTGCGAGACCTCGTACTATTGACGATGCCGTGGAACTAGCCAACACCCTAACTGATGAATTGGTACGTACGCAAGACGAAAACAGGAAAAAGGAATTGGCTCAAAAAATTACCCAAGGATTTCGGGTGGGTAATAGTAATAATTTCAAGAGAAGAGGAGCAGGGCAATCTTCAAATCCACCTTTCTGTAGAAATTGCAAAAGGAAGCATTATGGAAAATGTAATGTAACCTACAACCTTTGCAAAGGTGTAGGACATCGTGAAGAAAACTGCAGAAAGAAAACCATAATCTGTTTTAATTGTGGAGAAGCGGGGCATTATAAAACAGAATGTCCTAAATTGATCAAACCAGTAGACAACAAACCCAAGGCAACCGAAGGATCTAATAAAAAGAATGTTAGAGCATTCCAGCTAACCACTCAAGAAGCAGAACTCATCCCAGATGTAATAGCTGGTACGTTCTTAGTTCACAATGTATACGCAAAAGTATTATTTGACTCTGGTGCAAACCAAAGTTTTATAAATACTTTATTCTGTCAAGCTCTTAAGTTACCTTTAACCAACATTAGGCAGATTTTTACAGTTGAAACCGCAGATGGGAATTCAGTTAAAATAGATCAGGTTTTGCAAAAAGTAGAAATAGAACTTTCAGGTCATAAATTTGCTGCAAATCTGTTACCTATGAGATTAGCTGAATTTGATGTTGTGTTAGGAATGGATTGGTTAATAGCCAACCATGCTCAAATTATTTGTGATAAAAACTCTATAGAAATTCAGACACCTACTGGTGAAATAATCATGATTACAGGAGATAAACCACGTAAACCCATGAAGTTCATATCAGTAATGAAAGTTGCTAATTATGAACGAAAGCAAGGAATAGTATATATGATTTCAGTGATCATTAATACTAAGAATAAAGAACTTAAGGAAATTCCTGTAGTCTCAGAATACCCAGATGTATTCCTAGAAGAGTTACCAGGATTACCACCAGATAGGGAAGTAGAATTCAGGATTCATCTAATTCCAGGAACTATACCGATAGCTAAGGCACCTTATCGGTTAGCACCCACAGAAATGTTAGAACTGAAAAAGCAATTAGATGAATTACTAAGTAAAGGTTTCATACAACCTAGTTCATCCCCTTGGGGAGCACCAGTGTTGTTTGTAAAGAAGAAGGATGGTTCAATGAGAATGTGTATCGATTATAGAGAATTGAATAAGGTTACAATTAAGAATCGATACCCATTACCTAGGATTGATGATCTTTTCGATCAACTTCAAGGAGTTAGATATTTTTCTAAGATCGATTTACGCTCTGGATATCATCAATTGAAGGTACAAGAAGAAGACATACCTAAGACTGCTTTTAGAACTAGGTATGGTCATTACGAATTTACAGTCATGCCCTTTGGGTTAACGAATGCTCCTGCCGCATTCATGGACATGATGAATAGGATCTGTAAACCATATTTGGATAAATTTGTAATTGTCTTTATAGACGATATACTTATTTATTCCAAAAGTCAAACAGAACA
Organism: Helianthus tuberosus; assembly: GCA_030545235.1. Taxonomy (NCBI): domain Eukaryota; kingdom Viridiplantae; phylum Streptophyta; class Magnoliopsida; order Asterales; family Asteraceae; genus Helianthus; species Helianthus tuberosus. Next base: position 146,340,503 of record CM060370.1, on the reverse strand, counting down.
TTGTCAGCACTTGCATGCACTCTTAACTTTGTTAAGAAAAGAAAAACTGTACGCCAAATTCTCAAAATGTGAATTTTGGTTGCAAGAAGTGCAATTTTTAGGACACATGGTGAATCATGAAGGTATTCATGTAGATCCTGCTAAGATAGAGGCAATTACCAAATGGAAGGTTCCACAGTCAGCAATGGAAATTAGAAGTTTTATAGGTTTAGCTGGATATTATAGACGGTTTATTAAGGATTTTTCCAAAATAGCTGTACCATTAACTAAGCTAACCTGTAAAGCAGTTAAGTTCGAATGGGGACCTAAACAAGAAGAAGCCTTTAGAATATTAAAGCAGAAATTAACCAATGCTCCAATCTTAGCCTTACCAGAAGGAACGGAAGATTTTGAAGTATATTGTGATGCTTCAAAACTAGGATTTGGATGTGTGCTTATGCAACGCAAGAAGGTAATTGCGTATGCTTCAAGACAATTGAAAAAGCACGAAGAGAACTATACGACTCATGATTTAGAATTAGGAGCCGTAATTTTTGCCCTGAAAATTTGGAGACATTATCTGTACGGAAGTAAGTTTACTATCTATACAGATCATAAAAGTCTAAGATATATATTCGGGCAAAAAGAGTTAAACATGAGGCAAAGAAGATGGATGGAAATCTTAAGTGATTACGACTGTGATATTCAGTATCACGAAGGAAAGGCAAATGTAGTTGCAGATGCCTTAAGTCGTAAGTATCATGAAAAACAACGACGAGTTCGTGCTCTTAGGTTAAATCTACAATTAGATTTAATGGAGCAGTTGAAAAATGTTCAAGAAACAGCAATAGAGGATGTTGCTGAAGGAATGAAAGGCCGAATAAAAGAATTGGAGCAAGGAGTTGATGGAATTTGGAGATTCCACAAAAGCAGAATATGGGTACCTAAGCAGGGAGAATTAAGAAATAAGATTCTAGAAGAAGCCCATAAATCTAGGTATACAATGCATCCAGGAAACAATAAGATGTACCAAGACTTAAGAAAGAATTTCTGGTGGATAGGCATGAAAAAGGATATAGCTAGATATGTTTCTAAGTGTCTTACTTGTTCACAAGTTAAGGTAGAACACCAGAAACCTTCAGGTCTACTACAACAATTAGAGATGCCAGTATGGAAATGGGAACTTATAACAATTGATTTTGTTACTAAGTTACCCAAAACCAGAAAAGGTAACGATGCGATTTGGGTAATTGTGGACCGATTAACCAAATCTGCTCACTTTCTACCTATGAAAGAAACCTTCAGCCTGGAAAGATTGGCAAAATTTTATGTAGATGAAGTTGTATCTTTACATGGAGTTCCACTCTCCATTATATCAGATAGAGATAGTCGGTTCACTTCTCATTTTTGGACTAGTTTCCAGAAAGCAATGGGAACTCGACTAAATCTGAGTACTGCATATCATCCACAAACAGACGGGCAAAGTGAAAGGACGATCCAAACTCTAGAAGATATGCTCCGAGCATGTGTAATAGATTTTGGTGGAAATTGGGACGATCACTTACCATTGATCGAATTCTCCTATAACAATAGTTATCATTCAAGCATTGAAACTGCCCCGTTTGAAGCACTATATGGAAGAAAGTGCAGAACTCCAGTTTGTTGGGCAGAAATAGGAGAAAATCAATTGTCAGGTCCTGAAATAGTGCAAGAGACAACCGACAAGATTACTCAAATCAAGGAAAGGCTGAAGACTGCTCGAGATCGCCAGAAGAGTTATGCAGACCATAGATGCAAGCCGTTAGAATTCCAAGTTGGAGACAGAGTACTATTGAAAGTTTCCCCTTGGAAAGGAGTTGTTAGATTTGGTAAGAAAGGAAAGCTAAGTCAAAGGTACATATGACCATTTCCAGTAATCCAACGTATAGGACCAGTTGCTTATCGTTTACAACTACCAGAAGAGTTAGCTGGAGTACATGATGTATTTCATGTATCCAATCGCAAGAAATGTCTAGCAGACGAATCTTTGGTAGTACCTCTCCAAGATATAGAGGTAAACGAAAAATTAAAATTTGTGGAGAAACCTCTTCAAATTGAGGATCGAAAGACTAAGTTTCTCAAACATAAACGACTAGTTTTAGTCAAAGTCAGATGGGATTCAAAGAGAGGAGCTGAATACACTTGGGAGCTGGAATCAGAAATGAAGAGAAAGTATCCTCATTTATTCCAGTAAATCTCGAGGACGAGATTTTATTAAGGTGGGGAGAATGTAACAACCCTCATTAAAAGTCCTATTTATTAAATTAATTTGTCCAGTAGGAAACCCTAATTGAGACACCCAAGTGATTCTACGCAAACCCTAAAATTTTCAGAAATTTCAGAATCAGGATCAGGGCCCCTAAAACTCAAGGGGGGAGGTAAACCCTGTTTACGATTATCCAAATATAAACCTGTCAAAAACTTAAAATTTTGAAAGTATTGATTCAGCAAGCCTACTCCCACACTCAGCAACCCTATAGTGATTTCGTGTCCTTTACGGACCGTAAGGTACGAATCTTACGGTCCGTAAGCCTGGTCGGTGTTAAGTCAGCAAGGCTAGTCCCTGAGGTGGCTGACCTATAAAGATTCCATGTCCCTTACGGACCGTAAGGGTTAAGTCTTACGGTCCGTAAGCCTGTCTAAATTTCGAGTATAAATAGTAGACATCGGCACTTGATTTCTGGAATTTAAACGACGTAAAACTTCGATACATGCACTGAGATACATATTGTTTACCACTATTAACACACACGAATCCCGAATTGCTGCCGCAAAACAGGGTAATAACTCGATCGCTATTACGATTCATTTTCCGATCGATCAATGTACTCAATGGATGTTTAGGTGCTGCCCACATTAGGGTGATGCTTTGTCATTAGTCGTTAATTCGACGGATGTTTAAGCATAGCACTTTGTCATTCGTTGTGATGGTTGATCTCGTGAGTTATCGTAAATGCTGTATTGATTACTAACCCAGTTTTGTGTGCATTTTTATTTAAATTAGGTTAACAAGGCTAATCCATAGACTAGGCTCTGTCCGTGTTAAATCTGCAATGTGAGTCATTCTCTTTTGATCAAATTACTTTACAAAACCCTATTTATTTCAAAGTTATAATTACAGGGATTAAGTTTATGTAATCACCATATTACAGCCGGTATGTGGAGTTTTGTATACATTACTTGATAATCTTCACCATTGGGGTAGCCAAGGGGTGATATGACCATAATCACAGACACCATTGGACGAATGGGCCAATGGGTCGAGTGATAAAGTACTGTGGGTAGTTGGTTGATATCAGAAACATTGTAATTTTCCTTAATACTGTAAATTATAACAAATGTGTCGTTTTAGTAAATAGAATGATTCACTCAGTATTTTCCGCTGACAAAACCTTTTTCAAACATGTTTCAGGTGATCTGTTGTAATTCAGGAAAAGTGTTGTGGAGCAATTCAAGCTTAATAAATTGGCTCATTATAAAAATAAAGAAATATATTTTGTAAAATAAAGATTTATTAGTGAAATCAACTGATTGTAAATTACCGGGGTTTTATCCCGAATTGTGAAATAAAATAATCTGGAAAATTTTAGCTTTAAAAAGATCCTGATGATAAACTTCCGCTGTTAAACTCAATTAAATAAATACCACGGGATTTCTGTCCCGTGGCTCCTGAAACGGGTCAAACCGGGTCGGGGCCGTGACAGAAGGGCATCCTCCAAGGACTATGACGTGCCGCTTACGTGGCGGGTCTTCCTTCAAGGATGAGCCTCAACCATACCGAGTATCCTTACCCAACTTTATTGTCTTTTAATCTCATCCAACAAAACACCTTTGATCAATGGTTAATATTGGTTCCTACGGTTCTCACAACTCAAGGTGGTTCTCATTTTACCCAATCCCATATATATATATATATATAGATGAAAATGAGTATTTGGTTAAAAGACCACATATTCACTTTTCCCTACATATATATCATTTATATATGTGTAGTCTGGGAGGGTTTGAGAAAAAAACTCGTTTTATTGAGAAAATTCAAAAACTCTATATCACTGATGTACATAAAATACAACATATAAATTATATTAAATACGTCGTAAAATCAACCCTTTTTCGGTACTAATGTTGGAGAAAGATTGTTTCTTTGTTCGTTTTTAATTACAGGGTTAAAAGAGCTTAAATGTGCAAAAAAGAGCAAAATAACTGCAAAAACCAACATATATACAAAGAAGGAGGATTGACGCAACTCGCCATGCCCCAATCCACATCCAAACCAAGAAAATAGCAAGAATAGAAGACCTGACACGGGGGCGTGTCCACCAGACACGGGTAGGGGTGTTCATGAGCCGAACCGACCTTAACGGAGGTATGCTCGTGCTCGGTTCGGTTTGAAACCGAGCCGCTTGGTTCGGTTCGGATTTAGGAAATCGAGCGGAAATCTTATGCTCGTGCTCGGTTCGGTTTAAAATCGAGCCGCTCGGTTCGGTTCGCTTTTGCTCAGTTTTATTTAGGATTCCTACACCGCCATTTATTCACCAAAATTCATGGTTATACATATACACTTAAATAATTCAATACGTCCATTAAAAACGAATTCAAAGGTACCAAAATTATCAAAATTAGAAAAAAAAATCAAACTGTGATGAACCTCCGACAGAATAATATTCTACAAAATAAGAATCAAATTGGGGATATATACAAAAAATACGAATGAATTAAAGAAGAGGTGTTTAGTGTGGGTACTTCAAACCGCGGAGTGGAGGTGCATTTTGATTGACCGGCGGCTGACGGACGGTGGAATGGTGGATGGCCGACGGTGGAGCGGTTGTACGGTGGAGTGGCGGTTGTACGGAGAACGGTGGATGGCCGACGGACGGACGGTGATGCCTACGGACGAGGGATGTGGACGGTGGAACTGGATCTGGATGGATGTTAGCTGGATGTGTGATCGACTTGAGAGTTCAGAGAGATTAGGGTTTTCTTTCTTTTTTTTTTAACTGAAGAACGATTCTAGTATATGAGGATTCAAGGGTAATTTTGAATGTCAGCGGGACATGTTAAATGTTTATATTTAATAAATATAATATATATAATAATAAAAATAAATTCGATCAAAACCGAACGAGCGACGAGTGAGCGTACCTATGCTCGTGCTCGGTTCGTTTTTAAACCGAACCGAGCTGCTCGGCTCGGTTTTAACCGAGCAAGGAATCGAACGAGTAAATTTCCGAGCTTTTTCAAACGATCTTCGAGCGCCGAGCAGTTTGGACAGCCCTAGACACGGGTCGTGTCCAAGACTGGAATCTCTGGAGAAGAAAACACAACAGCAAAGGACAAAACAGACAACCAACACGGGGCCGTGCTAAGGCAATTAACACCTCAAGAATGACGAATATCAGTTAAACAATTAGAAAAACATGCAAAAAAAGGGCACTTGCTTTCATAACTACAAATTATCCATTTTTACTCATATTTATTTACAGGAATACTTAATTTCCCCTGAAAATTAAACAAATTCATATCATTTTTATGAAATTAAAACAAACTAATTTGATCTTACACAAAAATATTAGCAAAATTTGAACCTCATCAGTAACTAATTAAACAGTATAATAAAAATAAACCCTAAAACCAGAGCAGATTTGAACAAAAAATGAGGTCTTACCATATTCCTTGTTTCAATTGGGGATCGCTGATCTTGTCTCCACCTGAATCCATGTTGCGAGGATGTTGTTACACCAAACAAAAAGAAAACGCCAGATGAATTAAAACGAGTTAATGGATAAAACAAATATCAAAACTCGAATGAAAATAATTCAACTGAGAAAATTCATACCTGATAAACGGATCAAGAAGTTTGTAGAAACTCGATTTCAGTGTAGATAATTGAAAAAAGAAAACAGAGTCAAATCGGAATGAAGTGAGGTAATCGGGTTTTTCCTTGTTGCAAATTCGAAAAAAAATATAGCATGCATCTCGAAGAAATTAGCCGAAATAGTGGTCGGAACTGCCATACTAATTTCAGTCTTCAATTTATAACTCAATTGCTTCAAGTTGTGAAATGTAATTTTTTAGATTTAGGAATGTAAGGCACGCATTATGTACAAGATGGAGAGTGAATGTGTGTGGGGGTTTTGGGTATATAGAAAAAACCCCTATAGGGACGACACCTATAGGGACAACAAAAGTCCTCTCTATAGATCACCCGTCGTCTCTATAGGTTTTTCGTGCCTTTTAAGATAGGCTACCTTATAGAGACGACATATCCTCTCTATAAGATGAAAATATAATTTTTTTGCTTTTTTTTTTGTTGAACTGGAAACTTTAAAAAACATTTTAACTTATAGAGACGACATGTTGTCTCTATAACTTTAAATATTTTTCTTTTAGTTTAATTTTATTAATGCTCAGTATGTATGAAAATTAAAATAAAACTAAAAAATAAAGTTTAACCTATAGAGACGACAAGTCGTCTCTAAAAAGTTTGACATGTCGTCTCTAAAAGTTTTGAAATAAAATTTAAAAAAAATAAATAAACTAACCTATAGAAAGGACATATCGTTCCTAAAATGTTTGAAATAAAAATTTTAAAAAATAAATAAACCAACCTATAGAAAGGACATATCGTCTCTATAGGGAAACATAAATTTGTTTTGTTTTTTAGTTTTGGTTAATAAATAATTTATTCTTGTTTTTTAACTAAAAAATATATACTTAACCCTATAGAGACGACATGTCGTCTCTAAAAGGTTTGAAATAAAAATTTTAAAAAATAAATAAACTAACCTATAGAAAGGACATATCGTCCCTAAAATGTTTGAAATAAAAATTTTAAAAAATAAATAAACCAACCTATAGAAATGATATATCGTCTCTATAGGGAAACATAAATTTGTTTTGTTTTTTAGTTTCGGTTAATAAATAATTAAAATATAAAAACTGTTATTCATATATCGTCTCTATAGGGAAACATAAATTTGTTTTGTTTTTTAGTTTTGGTTAATAAATAATTAAAATATAAAAACTGTTATTCGCATATAGATACGACATGTCGTCCCTATAAACCCAATTAAGTTTATTAATGTATTCTTGTTTTTAACTAAAAATATATATTTAAACCTATAGAGACGACATGTCGTCTCTAAAACGTTTGAAATAAAAATTATAAAAATAATAAACTAACCTATAGAAAGGACATATCGTCTCTAAAATGTTTGAAATTTTTTTTTTAAAAAATAAACTAACCTACAGAAAGGACATATCATCTCTAAAATGTTTGAAAGGTAAAAAAAAATTCATTTAGGAGGTAAAATTTCCTACCAATTCATGAAAATTTGAAAAAAAAATTAACTAACCTATAGAAAGAACATGTCCTCCCTATAAGTAAAAATAATTAAATTTAAAAAAAAAATATTCACCTATAGAGACGACATGTCGTCCCTATAAGCCAAATTCACTATTTCTTATTTTATTCATGATTTTTACCAAAAAAATAATATTCAATTATATAATTATCATTTTATTAAGTAATAAACAATTAGGTTCTATAATAAAATTAATTTTATTTGGTTTATTAGATGTATTTGAACTTATATATATATATTATATTTATGAATACTACATAAATATAATTTTAAATAAAATACATAAACTTGAAAAGAGCTACATACTAAACTATAAAAAACACGTAATATCAAACATAATAAGATATTTAATTCCATCAAACGAGCAATCTGAATTCGATGAACGCTCGTCTTCCTATTGATATGTGTATATGTTATGTGTTCGTATATATGTGTATTTGTGTGTTAGTGTATGTATGTGTGTATGTGTTTGTATGTATGTGTGTGTATCATGTGGGTGTGTATGTGTGTATATATGCGTGTACGTGTGTATGTATGTTTGTGTGTGGGTGTTTGTGCTAGGGGTACAAACGAGTCGTGCGACTCGCGAGCTGCACGAGATCAGCTCGAGATAAAGCTCGAAACGAGTCGAGTCTTGTCGAGCCTGTGACGAGCCTGAGCATAAAATAAAGCTCGTTTATTTATTGAGCCTGACAGGTGAAGCTCGTCAGGCCTGTTCTTGAGCCTTAGTGTAATATTTGTTCTTTATAAATATTTAATTGATCTTGATAAACTACCAACGAGTCGAGCTCGAGCTCTCACATGTTAATTAAGCTCAAGCTTTATCCAGCTCGGGCTCATGTACGTGTGTACGTGTTTGTGCGTTTGTATATAGGGTTATTGGATTTTATCACCACTAACTATTGGCTATTTGCCGCGCCACCCCCAACTATCATTTTGACGCCTGTCACCCCAGCTTAACACTTAATGTGTTCTGTCACCACGTCATTAACTGATCACTAACTTTTGATTTTGGTACTATACTTTTGGGGGTGTCATAGGGATCTTAGGAAGTTTTAGGGATCTTAGGACACCCTAAAAGTATAGTAACAAGATCAAAAGTTAGTGATTAGTTAACGACGTGGTGACAGAGCACACTAAGTGTTAAGTTGGGGGTGACGAACGTCAAAGTGATAGTTGAGGGTGGCAGCAGGCAATAGCCAATAGTTGGGGGGTGATAAAATCCAACGTGTGTCTGTGTATATATGTATGTGTGTATGTGTTAGTGTGCGTGTGTGTATATGTAATTGTGTACGTGTCTGTATGTGTTATTGTACGCGTGCGTATGTGTATGTGTTATTGTACGCGTGTGTGTATGTGTATGTGTGTGTGTAGTGTGCACGTGTACGTGTGTGTATGTGTTAGTGTTGATGTGCATGTGTGTGTATGTATGTATGTGTACATATGTGTGTGTTAGTATAGGCATGTGTATGTATGTGTTAGTGTATTCATGCGCGTGTCTGTGTATGTAATTGTATGTGTTAGTGTGCACGTGTACGTGTGTCACGTATGTGTATGCGTATGCGTAGGCATATGTGTGCATCCCTTTTGACCACCTTTTGGTTGCACGAACCTAATCGTCACTATAAGCCCAATTAAGTTTATTAATTTATTTTTGTTTTTTAACTAAAAATATATATTTAAACCTAAAAATTTAAAAGGTAAAAAAATATTTAAAAGGTAAAAAAATCATTCCGAAGGCAAAGTTTCCCACCATTCCATAAAAATTTTAAAAAAATAAATAAACTAACCTATACATGGCCGGCCTTGAGAATTCGTGTACCCTGTTCGAACTCGAAAAACGTGTCATTCGAAGTATCGGGCCCTGGCCGGTGGTCCTCCTCGTCCACCCTAGTTGCTAGGTAATGAAAAATATAGTATTTATTAGGTTGTTTTTTTTAAACTAGAAAATTACACCACGCTACGCAGCGGGAAATCAGTCAGTATCGGTTCGCTTCAGCAACCGGAATGAGAAAATCCATCAAAAGTTGTGATATACTCAAAAAGACATTGACATGTGTTTTACATAAATTGAAAACTATATAAACAAATTATCACTAACGATTTCAGTAGCACTGTTTGAGCTCGAAAAAAGTTCCATTCAAAATATCGGGTCTTGGCCGGTGGTCCTCCCCGCCCAGGGCCGCCCTAAAGCTATAGAAAGGACATGTCGTCTCTAAAATATTTGAATGGTAAAAAAATTCATTTAGGAGGCAAAATTTTCTACCATTCTATAAAAATTTTAAAAAATAAATAAATTAACCTACAGAAAGAACATGTTGTCTCTAAAGAGTGTGCATATATATATTATCCATATGTATTTGAAAGTCAATGCTTTTGAAAAATAAAAAAAACATGTCTAATAAAAACCCTAGCCACACACCTTATCCTCATTTCCCCCCAAATTCCCACACCAGTTCCTCTGCCGAACCACTACATCCTCTGCCGCCGTGTCACCATCTCCGCAACCACCACCTCCTCTGCCGCCGTGTCACCACCTCCGCCGAACCACCACCTCCTCTGAGTGAGTAAGTTTTCTTTTCTGGTCTTTTTTTGGCTCATTTCCTTAGATTTGAACTGGGTTTTTGTTGTTTGCAAATGGAACCTTTCTTAGTTGTTTCTACTTAAAGTGTCTGCAAGAATAATGTTCGCATTCAGTTTGCAAGAATAATGTTCCCATTGTTCAACGTGGTACAAGGAAAGGAAAAGGGAGTTTTCTTTTTCCAAAAGGGTGGAGATAAAAAACTAGTTAATTCTTTATTTTATAAAAAAGATAGGTAAAACAATCTTAAGTTTTTTGGTTTAGATTTTTTTTTGTTCAGGTGTTCAACTTTTTTAATATGTTCGCATAATTGCAGCTGAATGGAAATTATTTTGGTTGGTTTGGGTAAGATATTTTCACTCAGTGGGTCAAAACGGGTCGACAACTTCAAAGAAATGGATCAATGTGGGTTGGTGTCTTAAAGAAACGGGACAAGTTTCGGATCAGAACGGGTTCGGTTCGGTTAGGGGCACGTGGTGCAGGTTTAGCGAGTCGGGTCCAGAACAACTAATGACTTTAGTAGTAATACTTGCTGAGCGGTACGAGCCAACATTTGTTTGAAACCATAAGTGGTACTGGTCAGTTGTTGAACAAGGTTGGCTTATCAATTGTTTTTTTTTTTTGTCAACACTTTGGCTCATTAGTTGTTTAACCCTCCAGTTGTTTGCACAACTGCTCAGTTGTTTCCAACACTGATCAGCAGCTAGTTTCAAACTGAAACATAAACGGTTTATGGTCAAAGATCTTTAAACAAAATAAAGTGTATTGAAAACACTCAATGGCATATAATTTTTCGTATTACCAACAAAAGATAGTATTGATAATGATATATCAATAACATATTACCAAAACGAAGAAAATATTTATTACAAACATCACCTTGTAGGCTATCTTTGCATCTTAGGTATCAAAATGATATTAGTTCATTCAGATTTTTTTAATAGCGATCTTTATTCAAAAGAAAATACATCATTTATGTTTATTGTTTAGCTACTGTACCTTGTTTGTTTTTTTGAAGGAATGGCCGATGTTGCACGATCACATGGGGGGGATGGTGGGAACGAACCTCCTAATCGAAATTCAAAACGGATCCGGACGGGTTGCGAGTCTTGTAAGTTAATTGTTCGAACCTTTACTATAATTATAGGTATTGATACGGTTCTTGTTTTTATTAAATGGACTTCCAAGCTAGTTTTTTTGGGCCCTATACTGGTTTGGGCCCTGTGCACAGGCCCATTCTGCACCTGGTGCGCTGATAAAACTAAAAAACAAAAGAAATTAGTATAATTGAACATTGACATAGATTTTGTTTCAATTTTGATTTTACTTTGACTTAATCTCACAATTAGAAAGGTTTTAATTGGAATATTTCAAATAGGTAAGTATGTAATGTATTAGTAACGTACCTAAATTAATTTACTAACTTTGTTGTTTTAGATGCGAATAGAGCGAATCCGAAAAATCAACAGCGTAACAATACACAGCTTCATCACTTCTATCAAATCATCAACAGCGTAATAATACTTCAAGATATATGCATCTGATGTTTTTATTCAAGTCCCTTGTGCATCTGATGTTTTTTTTGTGTAATTGGGTATCTAAATGCTGCAATTCTAGAATCAAAGTGCCAAATTTGCAGTCAAACCAGTTCTGACCCGGACACGTTTCGACCCGAAACCCGTTCTGACCCGAACCCGTTCCGACCCAAACCCGTTTCGACCCGAACCAAAACAACCCTTTTTTTAATTGACCCGTTTTGACTTGAACCCGTTTTAACCCGAATCCGATTTGACCCATGACCCGATCCGACCCGACCCATTTGCCAGGTCTACAATTAATATAAATTTTTAGTTGTGCGGTTTGTTGCTAGTAAGGGCGATTTATTGAAATTTGCGAATTATTATTGCTTAGTATTTATAGTTCAACATGTTGGTTATTCATTTTATAGTGGTAATGCTACCGAAATTTAGTAAAAAATTGACATAGGTTTATTCTATATATTGTTTATGCAGGAAAAGATTCTAGCAGAAGCTCGAAGGATGGAACGTGATGTTGGTGATTTATCACCAAATGATCAAATTGAATGTATGAAAAATGCTCTAGGGGAAAGGCGTGGTCATATAAAAGGTGTTGGACATGTGGTGAGAAAGCCGACCCCGGAGGTGTCCTCGGGTAGACAACTCACCCCACGAGAATATTGGCAACAAAATGTTGGTAATGTAATTGAAGAAAATATCGCAAAACCAGTGGAAGAACAAGTACAAAGAAATGAACAAGAGTTTCATAGACGAGTTGAAGAACAAGTTCAAAGACAAGTTAACCAACAATTGGAACAATTGCAAGAAGAGATGCGGCAACAATTTAACCAACAATTGGAAAAAATTGCAAGTACTTTTAAAAGAAAGGAGCAAGTTATAAATAGACAATTTCGACTTCTACCTGGTAATCGTGGTGATAGTAGTGGTAGGCGTGATTATAGGGGTGATAGTAGGGGTAGTCGTGATGGTAGTGGCAGTCGTGATGGTAGTGGTGATGATGAAAATGATGGTTAGCTACTTAGTTTAGTTTGTGTTATGTTGGTATATGATTTAGATTACTTTGTTTTGTAATGCATGTTTAATTACTTTAATCTATGATATTTAGTTGTGTAGTTTTGTTTAACATGTGTTAACAGGTTTAAATTTGTTTAATTATTGGTATTTTTTTGTTTAAAAACCTAGAAAAACAAAATTTTTAATATTTTATTTTTTTATTTTTTTGAGACTTTTAGAGAGGACATGTCGTCTCTATAGCTAAAAACAATATTTGACATTTTTTTCAAAGAATATCCTATAGAAACTAAAAGTCCTCTCTATAGATGAAATGATTAAATTGTTTTATTTAAAAGCAAATTCTAAAGAAACGACAAGTCGTTTCTATTGGTGAAAAAGGTGAAATTATTTTATCTATATTAAAATCCTATAGAGACAACAAGTCGTCTCTATAGGTGAAAATCTGTTTTTTTATTTTTTTTATAAAGAAAAACCTATAGAAAGGATAAGTCGTCTCTATAGGTGAAAATATTTTTATTTTTTTTATAAAGAAAAACCTATAGAGACGATAAGTCGTCTCTATAGGGCTTAAATGTTTTTTTTTTTAATTTTTAAAGAGAACCTATAGAGACGACATGTCGTCTCTATAGGGTTAAAAAATATTACAAATAAACATTTCTTTTATTTAGTAAATATTAAGTTTGATTTTTAATTTTTTTTTGCACAAACTTGTAGGGACGACATGTCGTCTCTAAAAACTATTCTATAGCAACGACACATATAGAGACGACTTTTGTATCCTATAGGGACGAGGCTGTAGAGACAAATTTTATAGAGACGATATGTCTATCGTCTCTATAGGTGAAAAAGCCCTATAGAGACAACATGTCCTCTCTATAGGCTGAAAAAATGTCCTTTCTATAAGGTTTTTTTCTTGTAGTATATGGAGATTGGTGTGTAATGGTCGATGAATCGCCGTAAATGCAGGATGCTTCAACATCAACATGATAATAAAATTAGCATTCATTGATGAGGGCGGTGATGAGATGTAGAGACGATTGATAAATAGAGAAAACCCTAACCTGGAAGAAGGAAAGGTAGATACGATTGGGATTTAGACGATTGATTGCCACAGAGTAGTTTCGTACCAAAATTCCAATTATACCCTCCAAGCGTCTTAATTTTTTCACAATGTCCAAGTTTACCCTCTCTAAATGGCTTTTTATTTCTTGTACATGATGCTTCGAAATTTATACACGTGGTAAAATTAACAAAAGAGTATAAAACTCAGTTCTCTTAGTAATGTAGTATAGATATAGATAGAGATAGATATTGAGTATAAAAAATTATATAAAATAGTAAAAAACATTAATGAAAGACAAGAAGTTTCTATAACCTGATTACAATTATTCTTTTGATGTTATAGATTTTCGATTCTCTTATCTACAAGCATAAAGATTCATCTTTTATTATTTTTACTATATTTCTTTCTTTTTATGTCATGATAAGATAAGAGAAACATATTACATTACAATATATATAATTTATATGAAAAATATTTTATTTATTGGGCCACATGGCAGTCAATAATGGGTCACGTAATTTATTGTTAAATTCTTTTTTTAAAACCCTCGATAAAGCAAAATTCCTTTTTTTATTGTTAAATTCCTTTTTTAGTAAATGTGAATGAAAAAAAAAAGTAAAATGTGTGTACATGTTAATCAAAGCTCCTTTGAATGTCACACCAAACAGAGTTATTAACATGAGCTTATTGAACATGACCAAATGAATGAGGTCACGACTTATTAACACAAGTTTGTAGAGCAAATTAATTAACCTTTTTAATCCTATACGCTAGCAAATTAAAGAACTATTAGAGTCGATAGTGCATAGATGAATGATAAAAATAAAAGGCTATTAAAGCACATTTTCGACATGGGGAGAAATTACGTGTCGTAATTATGCTACAAAATGTAGAATTCAACATCAACCTAAATAAATAACCAAAATTAATAATATAATAACATCTTATTTAGATTAAATTGATAAAAATATTTATATATGGAATTACAATGATCAAAAACTAAAAGAAGAAAGCTCACACTATACCATCATGAAAACCATTATCTCTAGAAAAAACGTCGGCCATGATCTGACACTGAATTCTTTATCCACGCACTATCCATGCCGACAGACATTCATTGACGAATCTCCAATGATTTCCACCTTCATCATGTAATTATCGTTTTTTGTTGTGGGGGGTATTGCTGAGGTTTCTTGATCATGGAGGCATGTTTACTATGTCAAAAATTGAAGATCCATATGTACGAATAACCATTTCAATTAGGAGAGGAAACTGAAGTGCAGAGAAGAGAACAACGGGGAAAGTAGATAGAAGAATAAGAGGTATGGAGACCCATGATAGTGTCTTATCTCAAGATACAATGCAGTAGCAAATGATATCATCATGGTAACTATAGAGAAGAAAAGGCATGCAATTCCAAGGATCAATTTGGTGGGCAAGGAAACAAGAAAATCATCCTCTGCGTATCTAGCAGTGAGAATTCCTAGGAACATCAAAACAGAAGTTGTTGATGCGAAGAGAGAAAGTCCATTTGATATCATGAATATCATGAACACGTTACTGTCCGTGTATAACATTATGGGTAGGCCACTTTTTTCGTCATTCCCACCGGGTACAGTGAAGGCAGTGGTGAACATGACAGCAGCGATAAGAGTTCCTACAATCATACTTGATCCTGCAGTGTTCTTGTAGGTCCCTCTCGGAGGTTGAGGATGAACCTATTCCTTGTTATGTCTAACACACTAGCGAGTGCGGAATCCAAGCTAGCATGCAAACCGAGAGTTTATACGAGAACAAGCACAAACACAACACACAAACTTCACCGATTAACACCACTTGTATTAATACGAATGAAAGGTTCGGTTACAGCACAAGGTTTACAAATGTATTCTGTAAACTCTCTCTCTCGTGTGTGTTCTCTCTTGTCTCTCACAATGAAGTCTCTAAGTGTCTCTCACTAATGAAGTGAACACATTACATGGATATTTATATCCATCACAGCACGTCTGGTCGAAGGATCAGATAGACTGATCGAAGGATCATCTATCGATCTGAAACCTGTCGAAGGATCCATATACACCTCGAAGGATGATATCCTTCGAGGTCCATCCATCGAAGGCTTATCTTTCGAGCTCATCGAAGGATCTAAACAATCCTTCGATGACACATCCTTCGACACAGCCAACTTACAAACAATTGTCTAACTGTTTGGCCAAGTCAAACCGGAGGATGGTTGACTTGGTCAAACTCACAGGACTAACAAAGACATCGTTTTATATCATGACAAAATACAGACAAAGTACAGACACAAGTGCACCAACAAACTCCCCCTTGGCTGTAGCTTTGTCTCGATCTTTATAACTTGATCTTTGTCTCGATCTTTGTGTCTTCAAGTCTTTGACGTCCTTTCAAGTCTTCAATGTCGGAGGATCTTTAAAGTCTTCACGTCTTGAAAGCAGAAAGTGTACCAACAAACTCCCCGTTTCATGTAGGAAGTGTGTTGACAAACTCCCCCTTAACATAAGCTCCCCCTTGAGTTATGCTCGTGAAATACTTGTTCTTTATGAATTGAGATCCTTGTGGTGTTGATGATGGTCAGCGGCAACTCGATCATCTTCATCACTTGAGTGCCTTCACGTCGTGTCTTCATTCCGAAGCTTTGTCATCGACCATGTTCTCCTTGCCTTTAGAATCTGCACATGCAAGAAATCTAAACGCGTAATGAGAACAACTGCTTGGAATATCATTAGCATAAACACACAACACACGTATGACCATGTCATAATCAAACACCGTCCGACAGTTTGAAAGTTTAATAAATTTGTCAATTTCAGTTTTTAACTTTCAAAAAGGTCCCTCTCGGAGGATGAGGTTAAACCTATTCCTTGTTATGTCTAACACACTAGCGAGTGCGGAATCCAAGCTAGCATGCAAACCGATAGTCTATACGAGAACAAGCACAAACACAACACACAAACTTCACCGATTAACACCACTTGTATTAATACGAATGAAAGGTTCGGTTACAAGCTCAATGTTTACAAATGTGTTCTGCAAACTCTCTCTAACTCTCGTGTGTGTGTGTGTGTTCTGAACAGAATGCTCTCCCTTCTCACACTTTCACTCCTCACATCTGTTTGAACACAACACACTACATGAGTATATATACTCAACACAGCTCGTCTGGTCGAAGGATCAGATAGACTGATCGAAGGATCATCTATCGATCTGAAACCTGTCGAAGGACCCATATACACCTCGAAGGATGATATCCTTCGAGGTCCATCCATCGAAGGCTTATCTTTCGAGCTCATCGAAGGATCTAAACAATCCTTCGATGACACATCCTTCGACACAGACAACTTACAAACAATTGTCTAACTGTTTGGCCAAGTCAAACCGGAGGATGGTTGACTTGGTCAAACTCACAGGACTAACAAAGACATCGTTTGGTATCATGACAAAATACAGACAAAGTACAGACACAAGTGCACCAACAGTTCTTCATCCATTTTTCGCCTTCTTTTGCGAGATCTTTGTGTTCTTGAGTGAATAAAGTGGCAGGCTTTCTGTGGCTTTCATTCACTTGATCTTTGTATTTGGGTTGTACTAAGCTTTCCACCTCCTAAAATTTTTGGTTAAATACATGAACATAATTTAGACATCATCATTGTCATCATACTCAGTTAATCCCACCAATAGCAAAGCAAAGGTAGGGTTTGAGGAAGGTAAGATGTAGACAGCCTTACCTCTACCCCGTAGGAATAGAGAGGCTGCTTCCAGTAAATTATGTAATTATAAAAAAACTTCAAAAGATGATTTATGCAATTATAAAAATATTTTTTTAATACCAATACACTAAGTACTAATTCTTGTCAAATCTCCTAAAGATTCATTCTCCATACAAGTAAAACCATCAAACTCTTTCTTTAGCAAGTCTTTTCTCAATTGACGTGTCGCTTCATTTCCTACGCCCCTTGTCTTCAATGCATCCCACAACCTCTTCGTTGTCTTGTAACTGACAAATTGATGATAAATGTCTTTGCTTAACGCCTGAGTAAGAATGGCATATGCCTTCTTTTCCGGATCATAGACCTTCTTCTGATCTTCCGTAAGATCTGCAAACGTAGCAGCAGATGATGCGGCAACCTCTATTGTTTGATCGAAATCTGTGATGAACCGCAACCACAATTCTGTATTTTGCCCAAGGACGTATGTATGAAATCTGTCAATCCATCCTGGATATTCGTATAAGTGCATCAACTTTGGAGGCCTATTCAAACTTCCCGTTTCACTCTCGCTTAATAAAATGCTTTGAACACTTGGAGTTTGATTTGATACAAATGCCCATTGACCGGTAGATATAGCATTAGCTTGTGAAGATGCCGGTGCGGGAGACGGAGTAGCAAAATACATATCTGTATTTACCAGTCTACCCCATCTTGGATTCATTTTTTATCAAGAAAAAATAATACCTGAAAATCAGAAACTTGTTAACCATAAACAGACTAAGATCGAAAGATCAAGACTTGTTCGAAGGATCAACAGTGTTCGAAAGATCACTGTTGAATTTCAAACAATGATTTCGAAAGATTCTCCAAACGAAGGATCCTTATCTTTCGAAAAAGAACTGCAGATCGATAGATGTGTGCTTCGAAAAGATTCCTTGGTTCGAAGGATAAGTCACAGACTTCGAAGGACGTTCGAAGGATGATTATCTATCGAACCTCCTTTGATCGAAAGAAGATCTTTCGACTTCGAAGGATATCCTTCGATCTACTGACACAGTTGACGAAAGTGACAGGTTGGTGAAAAGTTGATGGGTTGGTAGAAACTTTCGGCAGAAGGCAGAAGGTATGGTCAGACCATATCTTCTGCATGCAGACCAGATTTGAATAATAAAATATTACGAAAATCGAAAGTTCTTATCCAGAAACCGGTACCGGAATAAGCCGGAATTTGGCCGGAGATTACCAAACACCTCAAAAACAAGTTTTTAAGTTACCCAACCCGTCCTTTAACACATGCAGAAAGTTTAGAACACGTTTTTACGACAAGAAAAGCGAGAAAAACAGTAAAAACAGTTGCTAAACCATGTGAGTTTTTGTCCAAAAACACTCCAAAGTCTTGTATAAACTCGGTTTTTAACAAGGAAAAGAGCCACGGCTCTGATACCACTTGTAGGTCCCTCTCGGAGGATGAGGTTAAACCTATTCCTTGTTATGTCTAACACACTAGCGAGTGCGGAATCCAAGCTAGCATGCAAACCGATAGTCTATACGAGAACAAGCACAAACACAACACACAAACTTCACCGATTAACACCACTTGTATTAATACGAATGAAAGGTTCGGTTACAAGCTCAATGTTTACAAATGTGTTTTGCAAACTCTCTCTAACTCTCGTGTGTGTGTGTGTGTTCTGAACAGAATGCTCTCCCTTCTCACACTTTCACTCCTCACATCTGTTTGAACACAACACACTACATGAGTATATATACTCAACACAGCTCGTCTGGTCGAAGGATCAGATAGACTGATCGAAGGATCATCTATCGATCTGAAACCTGTCGAAGGACCCATATACACCTCGAAGGATGATATCCTTCGAGGTCCATCCATCGAAGGCTTATCTTTCGAGCTCATCGAAGGATCTAAACAATCCTTCGATGACACATCCTTCGACACAGACAACTTACAAACAATTGTCTAACTGTTTGGCCAAGTAAAACCGGAGGATGGTTGACTTGGTCAAACTCACAGGACTAACAAAGACATCGTTTGGTATCATGACAAAATACAGACAAAGTACAGACACAAGTGCACCAACAGTTCTTCATCCATTTTTCGCCTTCTTTTGCGAGATCTTTGTGTTCTTGAGTGAATAAAGTGGCAGGCTTTCTGTGGCTTTCATTCACTTGATCTTTGTATTTGGGTTGTACTAAGCTTTCCACCTCCTAAAATTTTTGGTTAAATACATGAACATAATTTAGACATCATCATTATCATCATACTCAGTTAATCCCACCAATAGCAAAGCAAAGGTAGGGTCTGAGGAAGGTAAGATGTAGACAGCCTTACCTCTACCCCGTAGGAATAGAGAGGCTGCTTCCAGTAAATTATGTAATTATAAAAAAACTTCAAAAGATGATTTATGCAATTATAAAAATATTTTTTTAATACCAATACACTAAGTACTAATTCTTAGTCACTAACATTTGTTGCATAAAAATTAGTCCCAAATATCATTAGCAACTGATCAATCAGTCCATATACTATGTAGAGAATGGTGCATCAACCCCTGATACTTTAGTTACTAATAGTTACTTTTTTCTGTAGCACCGGAGAGAAACTTTGTTCTACCTTATACCACTGCAGTTCCCTCTGCATTTGTAGGGCAGCTCCTGAAACACGCTCAAGTTGAGCCGGAGGAGAGAGCTTCGCTGCAAGATGTAGAAAATTATTCTGAAATATATCATGTCGACTTGCCACTATGCTTTTCTTTGTTCCCAATCTATAGAAAAGACTGAATATTTTTTCTTGGCGAAGAACAATTGCATGTGAAAAGATTGATCTTCCTCTTTTGTCTTTCCTCCATATGAAGTCAGGATTGTATGGTAGTAGTTCCTCTACGAACTCAACTATTCCATGCTTAATTGCATTGTGCACCGCCTTGTCAATTTCCAATCTTTCAAGCTCTAAGTGATTCATGCCTTTTATTCCCTTAAAAATGCAGCCGAGGAGGTTACTTGCTTCATCATTTACTAACTTTTTGTCATGCAAATGCTTGATATCGGGTACTGCAAGTAAAATTAGACACACATATTTGCACAAAATCATTTTCTATCATATGATTTTCATGACGAGAAGTACATTTGTACCAGAAGTATGACATGCATACCGATTAGCCGTAGCAAGATCCAACCTAGCTGATGTAGAAAGCCAGGGTGGCTGATGAATTCATCTTGATGATCACCAGGGGTATTGATTTTGGTGTCAACTTCCCAAGGAGAATGTATACGCACACCTGTTTAGAACGTATACAGGTATCAATGAAGTTAGTCCAACCAACATCCAAAAGAAGGTCAAGGTACACTATGGAAATCAAGGTTAGTAGTTAATCTAGACTCTAATATATATTATTATCTAAATAATCCAAGTTTAAATTAGAGAGGAATGTTAGAATTATAATCTAGACTTGTTATTATTCACTATTGTAAGTATATGTCACAATAGTTATAATATGACCTTAATAAGGTAATATGAATAGTTGGTTAGTACGTGTCAAATAAGGTATATAGAAAGATCATCTATCGAACTGATAGACTGATCGAAAGATCATCTATCGAACTGATAGACTGATCGAAGGATCAGATAGACTGATCGAAAGATCATCTATCGAACTGAAACACATCGAAGGATCACATATACACCTCGAAGGATGATATCCTTCGAGGTCCATCAACCATCCATCGAAGGCTTATCTTTCGAGCTCATCGAAGGATCTAAACAATCCTTCGATGACACATCCTTCGACACAGACATATTACAACCATTGTCTAACTGTTTGGCCAAGTCAAACCAGGAGGATGGTTGACTTGGTCAAACTTACAAGACTAACAAAGACATCGTTTCATATCATGACAAAATACAGACAAAGTACAGACACAAGTGCACCAACAAACTCCCCCTTGGCTGTAGCTTTGTCTCGATCTTTGTCTCGATCTTTGTCTCGATCTTTGTCTCGATCTTTGTGTCTTCAAGTCTTTGACGTCCTTTCAAGTCTTCAATGTCGGAGGATCTTCAAAGTCTTCACGTCTTGAAAGCAGAAAGTGTACCAACAAACTCCCCGTTTCATGTAGGAAGTGTGTTGACAAACTCCCCATTAACATAAGCTCCCCCTTGAGTTATGCTCGTGAAATACTTGTTCTTTATGAATTGAGATCCTTGTGGTGTTGATGATGGTCAGCGGCAACTCGATCATCTTCATCACTTGAGTGCCTTCACGTCGTGTCTTCATTCCGAAGCTTTGTCATCGACCATGTTCTCCTTGGCTTTAGAATCTGCACATGCAAGAAATCTAAACGTGTAATGAGAACAACTGCTTGGAATATCATTAGCATAAACAAACAACACACGTATGACCATGTCATAATCAAACACCGTCCGACAGTTTGAAAGTTTAATAAATTTGTCAATTTCAGTTTTTAACTTTCAAAACTTGCAAATTTCGACCGTTTATGAAGATTTAGTCGTTTCGGTTTTCGTTCAGGTTTCAGGTAACGAAGACTCGAGCTCCAACATCGTACGATCGAAAATAAACTAGAAATAAAATCTTTTTGGCTTTTATAAAGTTTATATTAAAACACACCTAAAATGTTTTTGGTATTTTTGAATATTTTAAAATTAAAGACTGAAAGCAGTAAATAAATATATACAAAGATGCAGAAACTGAAAGCATTAAATAAATATTTACAGACATTCTTTTTGCGAGTTTCGAGGGTAAGAGAATCATATCAGTGTACGGTCATGCCAAAACGCTCTTGTTGTTCAATTAGTTAACATTTAGATAAGCATCCTATAACAATTATCGGTATTGTTGTCCACTTAAGCTCAACTTATCAGATGTAATCAAGGCGAGGGGATACGTTAAGGTATGATTTATACTTACCGACCGGTGTTCATCCACATCACGACACATTCCCGTATCAAGGTATGCACGAGGGTTCATCTTACCGGTGAGTATACCGATTATCATCTGTTTGACCGTATATGATGTGAGATTCTCACTTATTTTGTTTTGAAAACAAGCCCTATGTGATAGAATCACTTATTGATGAGGAACTTGATTTTCGATGCATGAGGGCACAGGAGCAAGTCCGTGAACAGGTCAGTACTTTCGTACAGCAGAGAGACGAACTTGACTCCCGGATAAATGTGATATATTATCACTTATTTTATTTGGACATGTGATTGTTGATCACTTATTGAGGTCGAATGCAATATGTACACGTATGTATGGTATCATGGAAGATCTAGACTTGCGTCCCAGTTATTTTTCGGTAAAAGAAACAACCATGATACACAGATGATAAGCAGCATAAAGACCGAATATCTCAGAACCTCGGCAATCTCTCAAACGAAATTTCGGTACCAAGACCATATGCCAATGAGTGGTTCCCACCTGGTCTTCAGTCGATTTAAGATTTATATCACCCTGCACACTTTAAAATGATTGTGAGCCTACCGATACATCTTATATAGAGCTGCTTATCGTTTTTCAGTTTAGGTTTTAAAGAGGTTTGGACAGACCACTGATGTACTATCATTTTCTCTTTTGCTCGCCAGGAAACTCATTTTTGTTTTTCTATTGTTTTTGTGCTTTTGAAATTTTTCGATGTTTTTGGATTTTTCAAATTTGGATTTACTCCCCCTAAAATCAACAAACTAAGATAAAATTTAAAACACAAAGGTATTTACAAAAATGATTTTCCGATGTTGGTTTTACTCTTGCTTGACCTTAATGCCGTTTACCAATAATAAATAGTCAAATCTTGATTTGTCAAATGCTTTGGTAAAAAGGTCGGCACGTTGGTCATCGGTGTGGACGTAAGCAACATCGATTAGCCTTTTCTCAAAGCAATCACGTATGAAGTGATACTTAATTTCGATGTGCTTAGTCTTTGAATGCTACACAGGATTTCTAGTGATCTGTAAGGCAGCAGAATTATCAACGTAAATAGGAGTAGTTAGGAATTCAAAACCGTAGTCGCGCATTTGTTGTTGGATCCATAGGACTTGGGAGCAACAACTTGAGGCAGCAATGTATTCAGCTTCGCATGTTGATGTAGCTACACAGGTCTGCTTCTTGCACTGCCATGTGACTAGGCGATTTCCCAAAAACTGACATCCAGCCGTTGTGGATTTGCCGTCGATTTTGCATCCGCCAAAATCAGAATCACTGAATGCGATCAAGTCAAAGTTATTATCCCTAGGGTACCATAGACCGGTGTCAGGGTAACCCTTCAAATAACGAAAAATCCTTTTTACAGCTGCAAGATGTGAGGCCTTCGGGTTGACTTGATATCTGGCAAGCATGCACGTTGGGTACATTATATCTGGTCTTGATGCTGTGAGGTACATAAGAGATCCGATCATCACGCGGTAGTACGAGGGGCTAACAGCTTCACCCTTCAAGTCTGGAGTAATTCCGTGATTTTGCGGCAATGGGGTACCGATGGGCGTTGCATCAGACATCTGGAACCGGCTCAAGATGTCACCAACATACTTAGTCTGATGGATGAATATCCCAGACTCGGTTTGTTGTACTTGTAGGCCCAAAAAGAAAGTCATTTCCCCCATAGCACTCATCTCGAATTTATCCTGCATAATGCGCTCGAAATTCCTACACAAAACATCATTAGTAGAACCAAAAATAATATCATCAACGTATACCTGAACCAGTAGAAGATCTCCATCTTGTTCTTTGATGAAAAGAGTACAATCGATAAGACCTCTGCGAAATCCATTCTCCAGCAAATAATTAGATAAGGTTGCATACCAAGCTCGCGGTGCTTGATGAAGACCATAGAGAGCTTTGTTGAGCAACCAAACCCGATCGGGATGGATAGGATCTTCAAAACCTGGAGGCTGTTCGACGTACACCTCTTCTTCCACCACACCATGTAAGAATGCACTTTTCACGTCCATCTGGTACACCTTGAAACCTTTGAATGAGGCTTAAGCCAGAAAGATCCGAATTGCTTCTAGACGTGCAACAGGTGCATACACTTCGTTGTAGTCGATCCCTTCTATCTGACGAAAACCTTGAACGACTAGCCTTGCTTTGTTTCGAATAACGACTCCACGGTCATCCTTTTTGCATTTAAACACCCAACGGGTACCAATCTTCTTGTAACCAGCAGGTTTCTCTACGAGTTTCCAGACACCAAGCTTCTGGAATTGTTGCAGTTCTTCCTGCATTGCTTCAACCCAAGAGTTATCTTTCAAAGCTTCTTTCCAAGTTCTTGGCTCTTCCTGTGAGACATAACACGTGAAAGACCAATCATTTTGTTGACCAGATTCTCTAATCGCCGCATACAAGCCTGCATTGTTGTTGTTCCGCAACATGTTTCTTGTTTGAACGCCACTTTGCACATTTCCGATGATGTTTTGTTGAGGATGGGTATTGTGAATCCTTGTCTCTGGATAATCTTGAACTGGAATGTTTGTACCCAGATTGTTGAGATTGAGATCAACAACCAATTCAATGCCCGGAATTGACGAAGAGGATGATGCTGTAGCTTCAGCTGTTCTAGGGGCGTCCACTGGAGGAGTACCCTCTGAAGTACCATGTACTGCTGTTATTGGAGCTTCTTGATCTGCATCGAGAAATTCATCATCCTCTGAAGATTCGTTCAATTCGGTAGCATCGTGAAAATCCTCATTGTCGAGAGCATTATTGTTCACTGAAGATGGTTCTTGATTGACAATAATGGGACGAACCAACGGTGAATCTGTTGCATTGTCACTCTCGAAAAACATCCTTGCTGCAGCATTTTCTTCAACTGCTTCAACATTGATCGAATTGAAAAAGTCATCGTACTCAAACATCCAAGGCTGACCAGGACATTTGACTGGTAAAGTGTGCCTCTGTACTCTGACTTCAGACCATTCCTCGACCCTTTTAGTCTCTAGATTCCAGACTCTTAAGTTTGGGGTGGAATACCCAAGAAAGTATCCTTCAATTGCTCTTGCCCCAAACTTTCCATTAGGATCGATTATTGTGCACGGAGCTCCAAACGGTTCAAGATACGACAAATCTGGTTTCCGTTTGTTAATAAGCTCAAAGCAGGTCTTGTTGTGCCTTTTCACTGTAAGGACTCGGTTCAACGTATAACATGCAGAGGCCACAGCTTAAGTCCAGAAGGGAATCGGCAACTGTGACTCTACCAACATAGTCCTAGCAGTCTCGATAAATGTGCGGTTCTTACGTTCAGCGACGCCATTCTGTTGAGGAGTATAGGCTGCACTAAATTCGTGAAGAATACCTTTTGAAGTGCAAAACTCCGCCATGGCATGATTTTTAAATTCAGTACCATTGTCGCTACGTATCCGCCTAACCTTCAACTTATATAGATTCTCAATCTGAATGATCAAGTTTTTGATAATACCGAAGGTTTCACTCTTATGTGCCATGAACGCCACCCAAGAAAATCTTGAATAATCATCAGTTATCACAAGGCAGTATTGATCATTCCTAATACTTTTGTGCTTGACAGGACCGAACAAATCCATGTGCAAACGTTCAAGAGGAACAGCCACCGTGTTGATTTTCTTTGTAGGATGTCGCTTCTTCGTTTGTTTTCCTTTCTGGCACGAGACACATATATCTTGAAGATGAAAGTTTTTAAGAGGAACACCATTCACTAATTCATTTGACACCAAATGATTCATTTTGCGTAAGTGAATGTGACCCATTCGTCTGTGCCAAGAGATTGTGTCTTTTTCTGTGGCTTTGGAAACGAAACAAGTTGCTTGTGCAGACGTTGTGATAGCTTGGCTCATATCAAGGACATACAGATCATTTATCCTTGGAGCCGACAAGAGAATCCATTCTTTCGGAATTTTGAAGCCGGGTTTCAGCACATAACATCCATTTGCATCAAAGTGTACTGAGAACTGCTTATCACAAATTTGAGAAACACTAAGAAGATTGTGATCAAGTTGTTGTACGAAGTTGATCTTATCAAAGCTAACAACCCCGTTGGAAATCATTCCTTCACCCGTAATATATCCGCCTTTATCTCCAGCAAAAGCAACATAACCTCCTCTAATAGATTTAACGTCGTAGAGAAGCTTCATGTCGCCTGTCATGTGCCTGGATGCCCCACTATCAACAATCCAATGACTACTGATAGTTCCTCCTGGAACACCCTGCACATGAACTCACATAATTAGTTGGAGATGGGGACCCAAGCCATTGTGGTCTTGGGTCTTCCATTTTCATCAACAACAATAACTTCTATTCTTTGATGATTCGAAAATTGTGATGATCCCCCTGATTCTTTAACCGTTTTTGGTTTCCAGGTCTGTTTTGGTTTACCAGTGTCATTCTTTAAAATTTTAACTTCATGGTTGTCAGAAGTTTTTGAATTTTCTGGTTTGACAGAAACAGATTGTTTGTTAACCACATCGGTTTTAATTACCTTTTCAATTTTCTTGACCTGTTGGCGTTTCTGTTTCTTTTCCCTTTCTTTTACAAGGCGGGGATCTTGTTTTACAGAAACAGATCGTTTGCGGTCAGTTTGGGCACGGGGATCATCAACCTTTGCTTTCAACTTATGAAGATACGGACAATTTCGAATTATATGACCAATTGTCCCACATTCAAAACATGATCTTCGTTCAACAAACCCCGAAGTATCATGTGATCGTCTTGCCGATGATGAACTTTGTGATCCCGAGGTACTAGGTTTTGAACTATTTGGTTCATTCCTTTTCATCACTGTTGCTTTCTTGACAAAATCTAAGTTAGATTGGTTTTCAAACTTTTCCATTTTGTCCGTTCCCTTAGATTTCACAAAGTTCACATTCTTTTTCTTCTTTTGATTCGGCTTCCTTTGAGTTTGAGTCGGTGTTTTACCTTTTGGTTTGGCATGATTTTGCTGTTTTTGCACTGTTGGTAATTTTTGATTGCCAAATTGTTTTCGAACTTCGGCCTTTGGGATAGGAGGGCACTGTGTGACTGTAACATGTGATCCTGTCTTTCCCAAAAACTTACTTGTTGAATTTTCAAAGACTTTACTGATTAATGATTGATTAACATTCTTAATAGGAAAATCTTTGTCTGAATAAACTTTATCATCACCAACAAGGGTGTACAGCAAATCCACACTCTCCGACTCTTTTGCAGATGTGGGCTCGGTTGGAACAGTCTTAGCAGGTTTTGCGGGAGGATCACATAGAATATGATTCTCAAGAGGTATGTCCTCTTCTTTGATTACCGCATCAGACTTTTCCGAATCAGTATCATCAGATTCATCATCAGAAGAATCAGTATCCTCAATCACAACTGGAGGAGCCTGATTCGGTTCGGCAGAAGACACACATGTATCTGCTGACACATCTGAATCTGATGATACCTCTTTCTTGTATCCGAGTCCTGCTGCAAATTCATTAACATCTAGAGGAACAGATGGTTCAAAGAAAGTTCTATTCTCCTCGTCAGGCATGGCATCATAATTGTGTCTCACAGGTGCTGGACATTTCTTGTATCCAATGCATGTGACATCCCGTTTCTCTTTCTGTACGTCAATGATGTGATCCAACACATAGCTAGAGCTCAAATAACTGTCTAGCTTAAGTTGGATCGCCTCACTTTCAGTTTTGACACAAGCCATTTCTTTTTGCATTACCTCAAGATGAGTTATATACAAATTAATGTCAGTTTGTTTTCTGGAAACCATTTTTGTTAACTCGGTTTTATCTTTCTTTAATTTTTCAATCATCGATTTAAACTCCTTTTCATGGTTTTCATAAAACATGTTGGCTTCAGTGCACTTCGAAAGATCAACGGTCAATTTCTGATTGTGAATGAATGTCACATCATATTTCTCTTGCAAAGCCTCGTGTTTGCTTTGCAATTCACACCACTTATCATTCAATGAAACATGTTTGTCTTGCAAGTCAAACAAACTAGCTTGTAAAGCATCATGTTTGCCTTGCAACTCAGACATGCTTGTTTCTAAATCAGCACATTTAACACTTAATCTATCACAATTATCACAAACAGCAGTGGGTTCATCGACACATACCTGACTTGATGAACTGTCGACATTAGCCATAAAGGCTGAATGGAGAGAAGACGAAGAATAAGCAGCTTGATCCACCAAAATAAATCTTCTTTGAATTCCTGCTGCATCTTCTTCCAAAAGCTCATCAATTACTGCATCGACTGACGCATTTGATGTCTCATCCACATGATCATCACCTGAACTCGAGGATTCTTCATCTGAACTTCTACTATAACCAGAAGAGTCTTCATCTTCAGAAGATTCGTCACCATTGGTGGAAGATTCTCCACCACTGGCGTGTTTAAGATCCTTGACAATTTCAGCAAAACAAGCTGTTCCATCTGGAGCATCATTTCCCAACTGGATTGACCAATCACATCCTTCATCTACTTGAACCACAAGTGCCTGGTTGGCATTAGATGGTCCTGCTTGACTCTGGTTGTTGACAGGCACCAATGTGCGCTCATTGTTCCTTACTTGGTTCTGAGCCCTGTTGCCTTGACCTCTGAAAGGATTTTGGTTTCCATGTTGAGATGGCCTTGTACATTCACGTTTGAAATGACCACGTTCACCACAATTGAAACACTTAACAGCCTGCTTATCGAACCCATACTTGGTGTCTTTCTTGCTTTCCAAGCTGGTTCTGCCCGTTCTTTCCATGAAATCCTTTGCTCTCCTAACAGCACTGGCAAAGGCCCATTTGATGTCCATCATCTCCATCTCCTCTTTATCTATCTGCTGATAGTCTTCTTGTGTCAGATTAATGTTGCCAATCTGACCTTCCACTAATCCACAGTATGCGCTCACCAAAGTGTTTAGCAGCTCCATATGTTCTTTTGCTACTTCCACACTGACTTTAGAAAAGCTTGAGGTGTCGAGCCGTACTGTATTTGGCTTTGATTGTTGACCAACAGATGATGTGCTTCCATAACACGCTTGCTGTTGAGGAGGAAGTGGATTCCCATACATGTCTGTTGGTCCGGTAGATCGAACAGGTAATGGATTTCCGAACATGTCTGTTGATTCGGTAGATCGAACAGGTAGTGGATTTCCGAACATATCAGTTGCTCTGATAGGTCGTTGGCTTTGCTGTTGTGGTGCTGGTTCAAGCGGATTTCCATACATGTCTGTTGTTCTGATAAGTCGTTGGCTTTGCTGTTGTGGTACTTGTTGAGGAACATGTTCAAGCGGATTTCCATACATGTCTGTTTTTGGAAGGACTGGAACTTGAATAGTATTGCCATACATGTCAGTGCTAGACACAAACGCTGTTTGAATTGGAGCATGTGAAGAAGGTTTTGTAGAAGTGCTAGAAGTTCCATAATACATTTCAGGATTTTGTGGCACTGGAACTCTTTTCGCCTTGAGAGTTTCTTCCTGATTCTTGTTTTCCAGGATTTGAACAAAGTCATTGAAGCTTGTTGTAGCTAAAGTGCCATTGTACTTCATGATTTCCAAGAAAGTATTCCATTGAGGTGGCAACGCATCTGCAAACTTTTTCACAATCTCTGCTGAAGGTGTAACGACCTCAAAATTTGCCAATTCAGTCAGCAAATGATTAAATCGACTTGTCAAATCTCCTAAAGATTCATTCTCCATACAAGTAAAACCATCAAACTCTTTCTTTAGCAAGTCTTTTCTCAATTGACGTGTCGCTTCATTTCCTACGCCCCTTGTCTTCAATGCATCCCACAACCTCTTCGTTGTCTTGTAACTGACAAATTGATGATAAATGTCTTTGCTTAACGCCTGAGTAAGAATGGCATATGCCTTCTTTTCCGGATCATAGACCTTCTTCTGATCTTCCGTAAGATCTGCAAACGTAGCAGCAGATGATGCGGCAACCTCTATTGTTTGATCGAAATCTGTGATGAACCGCAACCACAATTCTGTATTTTGCCCAAGGACGTATGTATGAAATCTGTCAATCCATCCTGGATATTCGTATAAGTGCATCAACTTTGGAGGCCTATTCAAACTTCCCGTTTCACTCTCGCTTAATAAAATGCTTTGAACACTTGGAGTTTGATTTGATACAAATGCCCATTGACCGGTAGATATAGCATTAGCTTGCGAAGATGCCGGTGCGGGAGACGGAGTACCAAAATACATATCTGTATTTACCAGTCTACCCCATCTTGGATTCATTTTTTATCAAGAAAAAATAATACCTGAAAATCAGAAACTTGTTAACCATAAACAGACTAAGATCGAAAGATCAAGACTTGTTCGAAGGATCAACAGTGTTCGAAAGATCACTGTTGAATTTCGAACAATGATTTCGAAAGATTCTCCAAACGAAGGATCCTTATCTTTCGAAAAAGAACTGCAGATCGATAGATGTGTGCTTCGAAAAGATTCCTTGGTTCGAAGGATAAGTCACAGACTTCGAAGGACGTTCGAAGGATGATTATCTATCGAACCTCCTTTGATCGAAAGAAGATCTTTCGACTTCGAAGGATATCCTTCGATTTACTGACACAGTTGACGAAAGTGACAGGTTGGTGAAAAGTTGATGGGTTGGTATAAACTTTCGGCAGAAGGCAGAAGGTATGGTCAGACCATATCTTCTGCATGCAGACCAGATTTGAATAATAAAATATTACGAAAATCGAAAGTTCTTATCCAGAAACCGGTACCGGAATAAGCCGGAATTTGGCCGGAGATTACCAAACACCTCAAAAACAAGTTTTTAAGTTACCCAACCCGTCCTTTAACACATGCAGAAAGTTTAGAACACGTTTTTACGACAAGAAAAGCGAGAAAAACAGTAAAAACAGTTGCTAAACAATGTGAGTTTTTGTCCAAAAACACTCCAAAGTCTTGTATAAACTCGGTTTTTAACAAGGAAAAGAGCCACGGCTCTGATACCACTTGTAGGTCCCTCTCGGAGGATGAGGTTAAACCTATTCCTTGTTATGTCTAACACACTAGCGAGTGCGGAATCCAAGCTAGCATGCAAACCGATAGTCTATACGAGAACAAGCACAAACACAACACACAAACTTCACCGATTAACACCACTTGTATTAATACGAATGAAAGGTTCGGTTACAAGCTCAATGTTTACAAATGTGTTCTGCAAACTCTCTCTAACTCTCGTGTGTGTGTGTGTGTTCTGAACAGAATGCTCTCCCTTCTCACACTTTCACTCCTCACATCTGTTTGAACACAACACACTACATGAGTATATATACTCAACACAGCTCGTCTGGTCGAAGGATCAGATAGACTGATCGAAGGATCATCTATCGATCTGAAACCTGTCGAAGGATCCATATACACCTCGAAGGATGATATCCTTCGAGGTCCATCCATCGAAGGCTTATCTTTCGAGCTCATCGAAGGATCTAAACAATCCTTCGATGACACATCCTTCGACACAGACAACTTACAAACAATTGTCTAACTGTTTGGCCAAGTCAAACCGGAGGATGGTTGACTTGGTCAAACTCACAGGACTAACAAAGACATCGTTTGGTATCATGACAAAATACAGACAAAGTACAGACACAAGTGCACCAACAGTTCTTCATCCATTTTTCGCCTTCTTTTGCGAGATCTTTGTGTTCTTGAGTGAATAAAGTGGCAGGCTTTCTGTGGCTTTCATTCACTTGATCTTTGTATTTGGGTTGTACTAAGCTTTCCACCTCCTAAAATTTTTGGTTAAATACATGAACATAATTTAGACATCATCATTATCATCATACTCAGTTAATCCCACCAATAGCAAAGCAAAGGTAGGGTCTGAGGAAGGTAAGATGTAGACAGCCTTACCTCTACCCCGTAGGAATAGAGAGGCTGCTTCCAGTAAATTATGTAATTATAAAAAAACTTCAAAAGATGATTTATGCAATTATAAAAATATTTTTTTAATACCAATACACTAAGTACTAATTCTTAGTCACTAACATTTGTTGCATAAAAATTAGTCCCAAATATCATTAGCAACTGATCAATCAGTCCATATACTATGTAGAGAATGGTGCATCAACCCCTGATACTTTAGTTACTAATAGTTACTTTTTTCTGTAGCACCGGAGAGAAACTTTGTTCTACCTTATACCACTGCAGTTCCCTCTGCATTTGTAGGGCAGCTCCTGAAACACGCTCAAGTTGAGCCGGAGGAGAGAGCTTCGCTGCAAGATGTAGAAAATTATTCTGAAATATATCATGTCGACTTGCCACTATGCTTTTCTTTGTTCCCAATCTATAGAAAAGACTGAATATTTTTTCTTGGCGAAGAACAATTGCATGTGAAAAGATTGATCTTCCTCTTTTGTCTTTCCTCCATATGAAGTCAGGATTGTATGGTAGTAGTTCCTCTACGAACTCAACTATTCCATGCTTAATTGCATTGTGCACCGCCTTGTCAATTTCCAATCTTTCAAGCTCTAAGTGATTCATGCCTTTTATTCCCTTAAAAATGCAGCCGAGGAGGTTACTTGCTTCATCATTTACTAACTTTTTGTCATGCAAATGCTTGATATCGGGTACTGCAAGTAAAATTAGACACACATATTTGCACAAAATCATTTTCTATCATATGATTTTCATGACGAGAAGTACATTTGTACCAGAAGTATGACATGCATACCGATTAGCCGTAGCAAGATCCAACCTAGCTGATGTAGAAAGCCAGGGTGGCTGATGAATTCATCTTGATGATCACCAGGGGTATTGATTTTGGTGTCAACTTCCCAAGGAGAATGTATACGCACACCTGTTTAGAACGTATACAGGTATCAATGAAGTTAGTCCAACCAACATCCAAAAGAAGGTCAAGGTACACTATGGAAATCAAGGTTAGTAGTTAATCTAGACTCTAATATATATTATTATCTAAATAATCCAAGTTTAAATTAGAGAGGAATGTTAGAATTATAATCTAGACTTGTTATTATTCACTATTGTAAGTATATG
Source organism: Helianthus tuberosus (assembly GCA_030545235.1). Lineage (NCBI taxonomy): Eukaryota > Viridiplantae > Streptophyta > Magnoliopsida > Asterales > Asteraceae > Helianthus > Helianthus tuberosus. The sequence goes on along the minus strand of CM060370.1, from coordinate 146,307,207 downwards.
TCACAATAGTTATAATATGACCTTAATAAGGTAATATGAATAGTTGGTTAGTACGTGTCAAATAAGGTATATAGAATGTATTCCTAATTTTAATAAAAAAATGGGAATGGGATTCCTTGTTGAGCTAATGTTAGAGCACAGAAAGGTATTTAGAATGTAATTACTCACAGTTATAGATCCATTGTTTCCAATATGGAAATTTGCTTCCACTTGCAAATGCAGAAGGCTTGTGTGCTAATTTGTGAAGAGCATAATCGCCATGGTGATCCGCCATGATGCCAAGCTTTGGGAACAACTTGAGTAGCTCGGAAGCAATATCTATGGCATTTAGAGTAGAACATTGTTAGTACCAATTAGTGAGATTCTATAAAATTGCAGACAAAACAAAATAAAAAATATAAAAAAACTCAATTGACTAACCGTAGAAATCTGCGGTGATCAAATTATTCAGCAACAACACACCATCCAATCCGTTGTTTGCGTTAGGGTTATCCGGGTCTAGCAGGTGTTTTGGAGTCTTGGAGTAGAGATAGTGAACCATTCGCTTTCTACCGTACATTGATGCCACAATGACAGGAAGGGAGCTCTGGTCAGTATTTCCACTTTTTATAGTAACCAAATTGTTATTCTTTTCCACCATGGCTTTAGCCAATGTTATGTTTTCGGTTATAGCAGCTAGAGAGAGAGGAGTGGCCCCAAACTCATTGCTAATTTCTAATTCTTCTGGGGGTATCTTCTTCACTAAGTCTAGTGCAATCTCTATTTTTCCAGAGAGGATTGCAATGTGGAGAGCTGTATCTCCATGTGAAGATATAATTGATGTTGTAGCATTGGGTTCCCTCTTAAGGATCACATTCACTCGTTCCATGTTGTCATCCTCAATAGCGTTGTATAGGACTTCATATAGATGGTGCTTTTCAACCCCTGTGAACATTCTATACTTTTTTAGAATAATACAAAGTTAAGTTATTGCAATATAAAAGGCATACAAAAATTGACAAACTACTTCACCAGAAACATCTTGATCCTTTTTATGTGTAACCTCATGATGTTTTGTTGGGATATGACCCAATTCAGCCAAATGATCCCAAGCGAATTTAGCAGAGACATGTGTATTCTTCTTGTACTTGGCGTAAGCTTGTGATCCACAAGCGAGTTGAATAGCATTCAAGGCCTGAGCGTTCTTCCTTTGCCATTCTTGTGATTGCTCTTCCTCGGATGTAGCTTCTCTTAAGACCACATCCCATAAGCCTTGACCAATTAGATAACTTTTTAAACATATTTTCCAAAACTCATAGTTCTCTTCTTTGAACACTTCTGGTACAATCCCGATCATAGCCATAGTTTTTTTGCGTACTAATCTATGAAAATTTAAAGTGTTTATTAGAAATAAAAACGAAAATTGGATTTCAATACTTCAAACTCTATCAGCTGGGACACAATAATCCACACTGACAATTTAACTCCTGGCACACTTAACTTTCATTTTTAGTTCCAAAGTGAATCACACTCGCATAATCATTAAATTAAGGCTCTCACTATCTGCACACTCAGTTTGCCTATCTGCACACTTAGGGTTTAAATACGCTGCATATTGGTCAATACGCAGCGTATTGACCAATATGCAGCGTATTTAAGGGGTAAGTACACGACCAGACAGTCAAACCTAGTACCATGTCAAATCAGTCTGACATAGGGTGCGTAGTGATCAATATGCAGCGTATAGAGGTAACCCTATACGCTGCGTAGTGGTCAATACGCAGCGTATGTCAGACTGATTTGACATCGATACAATGTTGTCCAGGCACGTGAATAAAGTAATACGGGGAGTAGAGAGCAATACGCTGCCTATTGAAGTGTCACATGAAAGTCTATTTATCCATCTGTTCACAATTCGAATTCAATCCTCTGCTTTCTTTTTCATCTTCTTCTTCAGTAAACAATTTACACACTAAACCAAAATTATTTGTTCTGTTTTTTGTTCAATCTTGTTAAATTGTCATCATTTTGGAACGATAATTATTTCGGTAATCGCTATTCTAACGACATATGGGGAGCAAATGCTGCCAATGAGGAGGAGGAGGTTGTGTTTGGAGTCCCTGTTGATCAAAAAACACAGTTGTCAGACTTGAACAAGACTCTCACTCCACCTGTTGATGAACCAAATTACCCGGCGCATCAAGTGTATCCAGATTACGGATACGGGTATGAATCTCCGTACGTGCAACAAAGTGGATACGGTGCTGAGAATGCACCTGTTGATGAACCATATTACCCGATGCAGCAATCGTATCCGGTTTACGGGGTATATGGGGATGAAGGTGGATACGGAAGTTACAGTGGATACGGTGGTGAAGGTGGATACGGGGGTGAAGGTGGTTACAGTGGATACGTGGGTGAAGGTGGATACAGTGGATACGATACATCACTTTATGAACCATCTACCCCGGGCAATCCGTTTCAAATAAATGAGGTATCACATTAAAATAATAATAATAATTATTATTATTATTATTATTATTGTTATTGTTATTGTTATTATTATTATTATTATTATTATTATTGTTATTATTGTTATTATTATTATTATTATTATTGTTATAATTGTTATTATTATTATTGTTATTATTATTATTATTATTGTTATTATTGTTATTATTATTATTATTATTATTATTATTGTTGTTGTTGTTATTGTTATTATTATTATTATTGTTATTATTATTATTACCGATTTTTTAAAATAATAATAATAATAATAATTATTATTATTACCGATTTTTTATATATTTACACTTTGGTCTCTGAAGTTTCAAATTTTACAAAAATAGTCCCTGAAGTTTCAAAAATTGACACAAATGGTCCCCGAGGTTTCGAAAATTGACACAAATGGTCCCTGAAGTTTTGAAAATTGACACAAATGGTCCCTGAAGTTTCAAAAATTGACACAAATGGTCCCTGTACTGTTCAGTTAAGTATGCTAACTGAGTTAGTGTTTAAAGAAGAAATCTTTATATGAAAGTTAACCTGGTTAAACCATTCAGTTAAAATAGTTTCAATAATAACCATATTAGTCCCTATATTAGTCCCTGAAGTATGAGTTTCAATTATATTATAATTATTATTATTATTATTATTATTATTATTATTATTAACGTAACTTTTTTTTAGCGTTTCATGTCTCTAACTGATTTGAAGAATTGGGTACAAGAAACGGGAAAGGAGTGTGGTTACGTAATTGTTACCCGCCGATCAAAAAATATTGGCGGTACTACTAGGATGGTATGGCTTGTGTGCGACCGTAGTGGTGAGCACCGTAGTAAAGCAACAGTTAGGAAAGCTGGTAGCAAAAAAATCGGTTGCCCATTTTCATTACTCGCCATCCGGGACGTGACGAATGACACGTGGGAGTTAAAATTGGACTGTGCGAACCATAACCACGAACCTACGACGAGTCTGTTGGGCCACGCTTTTGTGCGAAGATTTACTAAAGCCGAATACAAGCTAGTGGAGCAGCTAACTGCTCAAAACATGGAGCCACGTATCATATTTCAAACCCTAAGAAAGCAGTTCCCCGACAGCCTGCACGTTCAGAAAGACGTGCAAAATGCGGTACAAAAAATTAGAGCGACAATAATGGACGGAAAGAATCCTATTCAGGCACTGGAAAGCCTACTGCATGACCACCGATTCATTTACGACACCCGACAGGATCCCAAAACAGATGTCGTAACAGAGATTTTCTTTGTTCATCCTTATTCAATCACTATTTGGCGTGCATTCCCGCACGTGATGTTGATCGACGTGACCTATAAAACAAACCTCTACAACATGCCGTTTGTCCAGGTTATGGGTATGACGTCGACCAGCAAGTCTTTTTGTATCGCACATGCCGTTATTTGTAAAGAACGAAGGGGTAACTACGTGTGGGTGCTTGAGCGGATCAAGTCAATATTGCATGAATGTATGATGCCGCGTGTGATAGTCACGGATAGGGAGCTTGCCCTAATTAACGCGTGTTCTAAAGTATTCCCGAACGCAACCAGGCTTCTATGCCACTTTCACATCCAACAAAATATAGCTAGACAGTGCAAGAAAGGGTTCGATAAAGAAGATTGGGGGAAATTTATGTCGTACTGGCGGAGATTGTGTGAATCTTCATCAGAGCCCATGTACAAGTACAACTTGGAGAAAATGTATAACCGACTCGTGGTTGCCAACCGAGAAAGTAAGTGTTCCTTCAACAAACGACTCACCCAAATCTATTATATTTTACACACGCTTTTACATTTCATTATTTTATTTTTGCAGGTGTCTATGATTACGTCTACGAAAACTGGCTCAAAGACTATAAAGAAATGTTCGTTTATGCTTGGACCGATAAGTGTCGCAACTTTGGTCAGCGCACCACCAGCAGAGTTGAGAGCCAGCACGCAAATTTAAAAAGATACATTACGCGCGGGAGTTCATTGGAGCGAATAGCAAGATGCGTCATTGATATAGTTGAAACTCAGTACGATGAAATACAAAAAAGTTTCACTGAGAGCATCGAAGAAACGATGAACCACCACAGACACCGAATGTTGGACAACCTACGTGGAAAGGTTTCCCATGAAGCACTTGATTTGCTGGCAAAAGAGCTAATGAGGAAGATGGAGGTGTTGCGAAAACTTAACGCATCATGTGGTTGCCATATGTGGCTTAGCAATGGATTGCCGTGTGCTTGTAGGCTGGAAAACTACAAACGTACAGGTAAAAAATATTAAAACTACAAACCTTTTGTTATTTTGTACGATTTAGCTGTTTCTCACACCGTATTAACTTAACTGTGCAGGGCGTATGATACAACTCGACGACATAGATGTATTCTGGCGTAAGCTTGACTTGCTCCCGTGTAAACTGGTAGACGAGGAGGTCGATGTTGTAGCAGAGCTAAATAATGTGCGGCAACATTTAGAGGCGCAGTCCCCCGTTCAGCAAAAGAGTTTGCTTTCAAAGATAAAAGCGGTCTTCACCCCGAAATCATCAACCAAGAAACCACCGATCGTCCAGCAAAATACTCGCGGTCGGCCTACATCAAAGAAAGTACAAGAAAGGCTAGATGAAGCTGCGAGGTTAGACGAAGCTGCGATATACAGCTCCTATGGCGAGGACAGCAACGTATATACCGCTTCCCCCGAACATAGGTACGATTTACCCCGACACAGCTCATACGTACCGTCAGAGGGCTCTCGTGGAACTGGTTCGGTTGTAAAGTCTGAAAAACCTAAAATGCAACGAAACAGTTCAACGAGTTATAAAAAGAAGGAGACGCGGGATGATAAGGGTTTTCCATTAATGAAGGGGGACGAGCACTTGTTAAGCATTGAGAGGTTTAAGGATCAAATTCAATTAGAGTTTCACTCTTACATATCGCGTATACAAGATGTGACCCCAGACGTTCATTGTGGGTACAGGTCTGTGGCTGTCGGGTTAGGTTTTCTGGAACACGCATGGCCCAGTATTCGAAGAGATTTACTACTGGAGATTGACCATAACGAGGCGCGTTGGAAGCATGTATTCGAAACATATAACAAAGGAGACTTTAAATGAATACGTAAGAGCATCGAATGGCATTCATTGAAAGCGTGCGGTCCAAGTCACTGGATGGAAATGCCCCAGGTAGGGCTTCTCGTAGCGCAAAGGTATAATATTGTCCTCCACGTGCTAAGCATCGAATGGAGCACTACCATCTTCCCATTAACGGATGCCCCACTAGATCCACGACCTCAAGCGATAACGCTCGTACATGTTGACGGGGGACACTTCATACATGCTAAGTTGGAAGGAGACTACCCCATGCCTTTAGCGACCCCGTTGTGGTTGACACATCGATCAATAGCTGTGGAACGATGGGAAGAAATGTATAGACCGCGGTTACAACACTACTACGAGTTAATCAATCCTAAAGCAGACAAAGACAGAGAACCGAGTATAAATGATATCGAAGATTAACCGGAAACTTGTATTTTTGTAAATTGTAGAATTTTTTTAATTTATAAAGTTTGTATCATTTTTAATTTTTATAATTCAAATAATATCATTTTTAATTAATTTTTAATTTTTAATTTATAATTCATATTTTTATAAACATAATTTTTGTATTATTTTTAGCTTTTCTAAATTATATTTGTGCCATTATTTATCAAAAAATATTGTTTTCTATAAATACAAACCAAGGAAAACACAAAAAAAGGACATATACGCTGCGTAGGGATCCCTACGCATCGTATGATAAGCAAATGACAATAAAGCCCCTGTTTTTGGCTTCCTTTAGCCTCAGAACAAGGGTAAAAAGGTAAAATGGCAAACAAATAGGGATCGTATTGATCCATACGCATCGTATGTCAAAGGGGGACAATTTTCCCCCCAAATCAAAGTTTAAAAATATAAATATGTTAAATTACGTTTTTGCCCTTCTGTTAGGGCTATACGGGGCTGACTATAAGGGCAAAAAGGTCATTTTCTGACCTTTATATATGCTCCGTATGGCTCTCTACGACGCGTATATAAAGGTCATGACAATGACCTTTATACCCTTCTATCCATGCTTCGTATAGGCCCAACAGAAGGGTATATAGGTCATTCTCCTGACCCTTAAATACGCGTCGTAGAGATCCATATGGAGCGTAGATAAAGGTCATAAAATGACCTTTTTGCCCTTATGGTCAGCCCCGTATAGCCCTATAGGAAGGGCGAAATGGTAATTTCACAAGTCAAACACCTTTTTGACTTTTGCATACGCTTCGTAGGGGCCTCTACGATGCGTATAGGTTCTGATTTAAATCAGGAAAACCCCTACGCATCTCTGTTCTTCCCCAAATTACACACACAAAATACAGAGACATACGAAGGAGACTACGTATTTACGACCGTATACATGCGAATTCGAAGTATAAACGAGGTACATTCTCAACCTATTTAACTAATTTTGATTTTTTTTAGTATTTTATCCGTAAATTAGGGGTGTATCTTTGGTAAATTAGGGTTTACAGTGAATTAGGGGTGTTTGTTTGATTGTTGTGCCTAGTTGCTTTACATGTCTACGGTTTACAGTGAATTAGGGCTTGAGTAGATTTGTTTAGAAAATGCGACAGGAGATTCTCTCAACATTTTTTTAGTCGGCATCTTTATGTTCATTTGGTGTTATAAATCTTTTTTTTTGGATTAAGGCATTGAAATAAGAGTAAATTACGGTTTTGATCTCTGTGGTTTAGTGGTTATTGCTATATTTTATAAAATCCAAATGTCTTGCAATTTACTTACCAATGTTTCTATTTTATTACGATTTTGCTCTACCACACTAACTCCATCCAACTTATAGTCAAATCTTGGTCACATGTGTTAAAACAATAGATGCAGTTGTGTTTTTTCGTTAGTTTTTATAAAATAATCATCCTTGATAAAATATATAAATATATATATTTTGATGGTTATTTGAAACAAGCTTGTTATTTGATTCCTTAATCCACAAACGCATAAAAACAAATCTGTCAAAATATTTTGTTTTTAGTTTTTCATGATTAGATATGTTCGAAAGGCGACACGTGTGTATATGAATGTTACAACAATGTGAAATGATGAATGTTTTAATCTGTGCCTGATTTTAATCTGCTGTTTCAGTGTTTGAAGATGATTAATCTTGTATCTGTTCTTTATTTGGGCGATGAATGTTTTAAGAATCTGATTTCCGGGTGTCCGGTTTTGGAAGAATTGTTTTTGGATAGACAACTTATTGAGTTATAGGTCAGTTTGATAATATGGAGAGGTGTATGGTTATTTCACTATCTTTGAAGAGGTTAGGGTTGTCCTTTGCTATGGGTGTTAGTGGGAATTTAAACAGAAAATATATATTTTTAAACAGAAAATATATATTTTTTAAACTTAAATTGTTTTTTTTAAACAGAAAAATAGAGGAAATGAATTTAGAAGAAAATATTCCGGAGCAGCCGCAGCGGAAGCGGCGGGCGCGTCCACCGCCGGATCCTCTCGAGAATCACCCGTATTTGGAGTTTCCTCCGGAGTCCGACGCTGCTCTCCGTTGCGAGAAGCTTCGGAAGATGCATGTTGGTGAACATTTTGCGGTTTCTTGGAAAACCCTCCGGAAGCTCGAGGTTGAAGATTGGGCGCGGTGGTTTGTTCCCCTTGAATCACCGTGGGATCGTCTGTTTGAGCTATCGTTTACGCCGACCTACAGGGAGATACTGGTCGAGTTTCTGTCGTGGTTCGAGTTTAATCCTCGTCGGTAAGATCAGGTTGAGGACCCCGCGCAGCCCCCTCCCCCGCCCGAGGTTTCTTTTCGCATGGCTGGCCAGGATCGTTCTATGTCACTTGCACAGTTTGCGGTGCATAGCGGTTTGTATACGGAGGCTGAGATCGCTACGGATCTTTATACGAAGGTACGTTTAACACAAATTTTGTATTGTTATTATTATTATTTTAATATATAACATTTAAGATTTAATATTAATTTAACGTTTAATAAACATTCGTGTAAACAGGGGCTAGTAATGGTTGATAAACCCACGCTATTAGGGTTTTGGGCTCTGATCGCGGACATCACTCATTGGGACCACCAACAATCCAAGGGGAGGGTTACGCTGATTAAGGATCTGCTCTTCAGGTACGTTAGTTATTAAACAACTTTTTTTTTAAACAGATTTTTTTAAAACACAATTTCTTTTTAAACAGAAATTTATTTTAAACTGAATTTTTTTTTAATTATTTAGTCGAAGTCGAACCGTAACCGGCGTTTAAACGGCGTTTAAACCGGCAGCCGTTTGGGGCTGCGTTTGCAGCCGTAAGGCGCGTACGGTCCTAATGAGCGTCGAAACTAAGTTCGTCGTTAAAATATATATTTCTTTATTATTTAGTCGAAGTCGAACCGTAAGGCGCGTAGGTCTCTAACGAGCGTCGAAACTAAGTTCGTCGTCTTATATTTTAACGACGAACTTAGTTTCGACGCTCGTTAGGGACCGTTTGTGTCAATTTTTGAAACATCAGGGACAATTTTGGTAAAAATTGAAACTTCAGGGACCAAAGTGTAAATATATCAAAAAAGGGACCATTTTTGTCAATTTTTGAAACTCCAGGGACCATTTAAACAAAATTTCTTTTTAAACAGAAATTTTGTTTAAACAGAATCTTTTTTTAATTATTTAGTCGAAGTCGAACCGTAACCGGCGTTTAAACCGGCAGCCGTTTGGGGCTGCGTTTGCAGCCGTAAACCGGCGTTTAAACGGCTGCAAACACAGCCCCAAACGGCAGCGATTTCGCAGCCGTTTGCGGCTGCGTTTGCAGCCGTTTAAACGCCCGTTTACGGCAGCAAACGCACTCGCAAACGGCAGTGAAATCGCGTTTAAACGCCCGTTAGGGACCTACGCGACTTACGGTTCGACATGGACTAAATAATAAAAAAATAATATAATTTAACGACGATCTTAGTTTTGACGCTCGTAAGGCGCGTACGGTCCTAACGAGCGTCGAAACTAAGTTCGTCGTTAAAATATATATTTTTTTATTATTTAGTCGAAGTCGAACCGTAAGGCGCGTAGGTCTCTAACGAGCGTCGAAACTAAGTTGGTCGTTTTATATTTTAACGACGAACTTAGTTTCGACGTTCGTTAGGGACCTACGCGCCTTACGGTTCGACTTCGACTAAATAATAAAAAAATATAATTTAACGACGATCTTAGTTTTGACGCTCGTAAGGCGCGTACGGTCCTAACGAGCGTCGAAACTAAGTTCGTCGTTAAAATATATATTTTTTTATTATTTAGTCGAAGTCGAACCGTAAGGCGCGTAGGTCTCTAACGAGCGTCGAAACTAAGTTCGTCGTTTTATATTTTAACGACGAACTTAGTTTCGACGCTCGTTAGGGACCGTTTGTGTCAATTTTTGAAACATCAGGGACCATTTTTGTAAAAATTGAAACTTCAGGGACCAAAGTGTAAATATATCAAAAAAGGGACCATTTGTGTCAATTTTTGAAACTCCAGGGACCATTTAAACAAAATTTCTTTTTAAACATAAATTTTTTTTAAACATAATTTTTTTTACTTATTTAGTCGAATTCGAACCGTAACTGGCGTTTAAACGGCGTTTAAACCGGCAGCCGTTTGGGGTTGCGTTTGGAGCCGTAAAACGGCATTTAAACGGCTGCAAACACAGCCCCAAATGGCAGCGATTTCGCAGCCGTTTGCGGCTGCGTTTGCAGCCGTTTAAACGCTCGTTTACGGCTGCAAACGCAGCCGCAAACGGCAGTGAAATCGCGTTTAAACGCCCGTTAGGGACCAACGCGACTTACGGTTCGACATGGACTAAATAATAAAAAAATAATATAATTTAACGACGATCTTAGTTTTGACGCTCGTAAGGCGCGTACGGTCCTAACGAGCGTCGAAACTAAGTTCGTCGTCAAAATATATATTTTTTATTATTTAGTCGAAGTCGAACCGTAAGGCGCGTAGGTCTCTGACGAGCGCCGAAACTAAGTTCGTCGTTTTATATTTTAACGACGAACTTAGTTTCGACGCTCGTTAGAGACCTACGCGCCTTACGGTTCGACTTCGACTAAATAATAAAAAAAAATATAATTTAACGACGATCTTAGTTTTGACGCTCGTAAGGCGCGTACAGTCCTAACGAGCGTCGAAACTAAGTTCGTCGTTAAAATATATTTTTTTTTATTATTTAGTCGAAGTCGAACCGTAAGGCGCGTAGGTCTCTAACGAGCGTCGAAACTAAGTTCGTCGTTTTATATTTTAACGACGAACTTAGTTTCGACGCTCGTTAGGGACCGTTTGTGTCAATTTTTGAAACATCAGGGACTATTTTTGTAAAAATTGAAACTTCAGGGACCAAAGTGTAAATATATCAAAAAAGGGACCATTTGTGTCAATTTTTGAAACTCCAGGGACCATTTAAACAAAATTTCTTTTTAAACAGAATTTTTTTTAAACAGAATTTTTTTTAATTATTTAGTCGAAGTCGAACCGTAACCGGCGTTTAAACCGGCAGCCGTTTGGGGCTGCGTTTCCAGCCGTAAACCGGCGTTTAAACGGCTGCAAACACAGCCCCAAATGGCAGCGATTTCGCAGCCGTTTGCGGCAGCGTTTGCAGCCGTTTAAACGCCCGTTAGGGACCTACGCGACTTACGGTTCGACATGGACTAAATAATAAAAAATAATATAATTTAACGACGATCTTAGTTTTGACGCTCGTAAGGCGCGTACGGTCCTAACGAGCGTCGAAACTAAGTTCGTCGTTAAAATATATATTTTTTTATTATTTAGTCGTAGTCGAACCGTAAGGCGCGTAGGTCCCTAACGAGCGTCGAAATAAGTTCGTCGTCAAAATATAAAACGAAGAACTTAGTTTCGACGCTCGTTAGGGACCTACGCGCCTTACGGTTCGACTTCGACTAAATAATAAAAAAATATAATTTAACAACGATATTAGTTTTGACCCTCGTAAGGCGTGTAGGTCCGTTACGTGCGTCAAAATCCGTAACGAGTAAAAAATATATTTTTTTTCCTCATTTAATCGATGTCGCCTGATTATTATTTACTGACTGGTTTCCATTTATGCAGGTATTTGCACAAAATGATTTCCACTTCGATCACTGCTCTGCTCGAAACAAAAGCCGGGAGTGGTGTACGAGTGGTGACTTGTTCTTTTTATATTGCCTCTTATAAAAGAGGCCGTGCGCTCTCGCCCACGGGTTGGCGCATTACTTCGCCTCCGCGCATCATCGACATGAGCACGGAATGCTATTCGGCGGCGCCTACGTGACCAAGATAGCCCATTCGTTGGGCTATCATATGGAGAACGACTGCGGCCGTGTAGGCCCGGCGACACAGCCAAAGCGGATGGGGATGAACACAGTAAACGGGATGCAAATTACCAAAGACTTTCCATGCGGGAAGCGGTTAAAGAAACTAGACGGCACGCAATACGAGCTTACACAACTGCGAGAACAGTTCCCTCTGTTTTATCCTCCGCACGATCTGGTGCCGCCGGAGCCGCATTAGCCGGTCGCCGTTCTTCCGCAGCCACCACAGCCGCGTGGACCACCCGGGGCGCCTCAGTTCCCACGCCATGTTTGGCCCGGTCCTGACCCGTCACATCAGCGGCTGCTTCGGAACGTTGAAAGGAACAACTATCTGTTGGAGTGGGTGGCTGCGGCGCTGCAGCAGCAGCGACAGCATGACGGGTTACCTCCACTACCCTTCATTACGGATGCGGAATGGGATCAGCATCAGCAGCAGCAGCAGCAGGAGTATTTTATCATTTTGTTATGTATGCACAAACTTTTCTTGTATATATCAAACTTTCGGTGTAAACGGTTTAACATATTTTGAAATGTTATATACTATGATGTACATATAAAATTCTGGCAGGTTATTTAACATGTTCTGCTGTAAGTTCTGGAAGTTTTAAAATTCAGGAAGGTTATATACGCTGCGTATTGACCAATACGCAGCGTATATAAACCTGGTAAACTTTTGATACTTCAAACCCACCAAAATGAACCCAATTTTGCAGATGTTTTATATACGCTGCGTATTGACCAATACGCAGCGTATTGGGTAGCTAGTGTATATAAGGAATTAGGTTTCATATACTAACAGCTCCGAGATGGAGGATAAACTGGTTAAGGCGTTGCGATTTTAAACGAGAGGTCATGAGTTCGAGTCTTGCAAGGGCCGGTTCTTTAAAGAAGACCCCCTTTTTACCCATTTTTGATATATTTACACTTTGGTCCCTGAAGTTTCAGTTTTTACAAAAATAGTCCCTGACAGGGACCATTTGTGTCAATTTATGAAACATCAGGGACCAAAGTGTAAATATATCAAAAATAAGGGACCATTTGTGTCAATTTTTGAAACTTCAGGGACCATTAGTGTAAAATTCAATACGCTGCGTATTGGTCAATACGCAGCATAGACACACCTTGTTTTCTGTGCAATGATTGGTTATCAGGCACTGAGATCTATGGGCTATCTAAGCTGCGTATTGGTCAATACGCAGCGTATTGGTTTAACCCTATACGCTGCGTATTGGTTTAACCCTATACGCTGCGTATTGACCAATACGCAGCGTAGATAAACCCTAATTTTGCTAGGGTTTGGTGTGCCAATAGGCACACTCTAAATTAAAGATTTCACTCTGTTGTACATTTGCTTTGCACCTATTTCACAATGAATGTATATTCCTCCTTTTGCTAATAGTCATCCATGTGAGTGAAATCAAGTAAAATCAAGGGTAAATCTTTGAAGATAATATGAGTGAGATTGATTTTGGTAATGAAAGTGAAACCTAAGAATGTTATTGAGCATATATATTGTCGGTAAGCATTATTATCAACCAGTAAGGCATATTAAAATCTAGTTTACCAGATAAACATTGAATTGACATGTAATAGCAATATACTTTCACAAGTGTGCCGATTTCTTAAGCTATATATTGAGTTGACATGTAATAGCAATATATACTCCAAGTAGTTAGACTTATAAATTGTATTTCGCTATTTAAAAAATCAAAAGAATTACTAGTATCACTTTTAAAAAAATGGGCACAATTAAAAAATTGGGTAATTGCTAATTTCGGTCACAAATATAGCCTTTTCTAACATAAATTGTGGTGGCAAAAACTTGATTTGGTACACATATTGCGATCAATTTGTGATCAAGGGTTTCTTTTGATCAACGGTAACTAAAATTCCAACCACATAAATTGTTACAATAAACTTAAATCTTTGAAAGTATGTTGCTATTAACAGATATCAACCATTGACATCTCAGTTGTACTGAAACTATAAAAATTCAAAAAAAAAAAAAAAGAGCAGAACTAAATACTCATATCATCTCATGTGTTATGTATCAAGAAAAATAACATTATACAAGAACTTAACACAGTCTACAATAATAGAAAGAATAACTTACAATGTTTTTTTCTTTTTCTTAACGTCCCCCTTGATGATAGTTCTAGGATTACACAAATTTATATACATCAGTAGAAAACATTCATGAAGACAAAAGCAGATTCCTTTAACCTCGTCCCAAGTGATTCTTTATTATGCAATTCTCTTTTTCCTTCATACTTCCTTCCTCTTTGTGTCATGGATAACACATGAAAAACACGTTAGTGGTAAGCAAGCCAAATACATTAATGATTTGTAAAAGGTTTATTAGTAATTTATATAGTATTAATTTATAGTTGTGCTTAAAGTTAGGATTATACTTCTAGCCCATACTCATCAAGTCCAACGCATAAACACTAACAGAAAAAAAAAATAAAAAAATAAAAAAAACGTGATCCGTCAAAGCACCTAGCTTACCCAAAAATGATACGAAATTAGAGAATTAGTTTTTAACCATTCATGGATGACTGACAACAACTAATGAATGTCCAGAAAGTGTCATAACACATTTAACTTTTCTTTTATCGTTAAACAAACTGAATAGAATAATAAAAACTAAAGTTTTAAAGCATGTCCATAGTTACTTACCGGATAAGCTTTCATATAAGATTTTCTTGAAGTCTTTTCATTATTTGTCGGGTAAGAGCTAATTTGTGACAAACAATCCATGATCCATCACAAATTTGGATATAAGGTTTTCATAAGTTGTCTGATAATATTGATTTTCGACTTTCGACTGATAACTTGTCAATGGATCGGTCATAAATCTATATTATATATATATACACACACACACACACTTGGACCTCTACTCAATCATCCATTTATCTTTTCCCAGCTACCTATTTTCTCCCATTTTTTACAATTTTTTTTTTAAATGGAAGGCTCAAATTCTTCACCTTCATCTTCTTCATCGTCGTCTGAGCTTGACGATTTAATTTTATTCTTGTCAGATGACGAGGAGTCGCCACTCATAATTTAGGCGTTTCAAAAGGTGGTTTAAACAGTAATAGAAAACGAAGGGTGCTTCTCAGAAATCAAGAGGAAAATACATAGTACGTGACCGAGTCACCGCACATGGGTTATTGGTAAGTGATTATTCTTCCCCAAACCCTACTTATGATGATAGTACTTTTAGGGGTCGATTTCGTATGAGCCGTAAATTATTTCTTAGAATATCAAACGATTTATCAAGTAAATATGTTTTTTTTTTCAACATGGAAAAGATGCGCGTGGTCGTCTAAGATTTAGCACATTGCAAAAAACTGACGGCCGGGCTTAGACAATTGGTTTATGGGACGGCTTTCGACATTTGAACGGTGTTAGACCGAAAGGTTCTTTTCAAGTTAACGGTGCGGAGTACAAATACAGTTATTATCTAACGGATTTACCCTTATTGGGCCATGTTTGTAAAATCATTTACACGGAAAACAACGTTAGACGAAAGAGATGTAAGTTTAATGGGGCTCAAATGGCGGCACGAAAAGACGTGGAATGAGTATTTAGTGTTTTCTAGTCAAGATGACATATTTTATAGGTGGCGTGTAGAATTATGCCAAGAACTCGAAATGTCGTGTACACGTGCGTTATTTTGCATAACATGATTTCGGAGAACGAGGGACACATAATTTGCGAGTATTACGAGGAGACGAGTTGTCACGACCCCCGACCCCACCCTGGACGGAATCGGGAGCCGCGAACAGCCAAGTGGTACCGGTGGTTATTTAAAAAAAACATTGCAGCGGAAATTTCATCAGGACCGTGAGTTAGGAAAAATATCAGAGTTTAGAAAACACCGGATTTTTTTTTATTAAATAGATGGGATAAACCCATGTTTTACAAAGGTAGCTTTAATAAGGGATAAACCCAATTACATAAAACAATATTTCTTAATTTGATTTAATGAATAAAATAAGCCACTTCTTGAAGCCTTTTGGTGCCACATCCAACTCTAATTCCTGATCTACAGTAATTACCTGAAACGCGTTTTAAAAAGGTTTTGTCAGCATACTGGTGAATTATTCATTTTGCTTAAAACAACACGTTATAATTTACAGTATTAAGAGCAATTATAATGTTTCCATATATCAACCAACTACCCACGGTATTTGTCACTCGACCATCCATTGGCTACCTCGTTGTCCAATGGTGTCTGTGACTATGGTCATATCACCCCTTGGCTAACTCGTTGTCCAATGGTGACGATTATCAAGTATTGTATACAAACCCCATATACCGGCTGTACTTTGGAGATTTCAAAGACTTAATCACTGTAATTATAACTTTGAAAATAAACATGATTTTGAAAGTAATTTGATAAAAAGAGAATGACTCACATTGCAGATTCATACGGGCAAAGTTTAGCCTACAGATAAGCCTTGATACATTGCAGATTTATACAGGCAGAGCTTAGCCTATTGATTAGCCTAGTAATCTAATTCAATGCACACGAACTAGGTCAGTAACTAATACAGCATTTACGATAACTCACGAGATTAAAACCCTCACAACGAATGACAAAGTGTAGTACTTAAACATCCATCGAATTAACGACGAATGACAAAGCATAACCCTAATTTGAGCAGCACTTAAACATCCATTGGATTGATTTCAATCGATCGGACATTGAATCGTAACAGCGATCGAGTTATTACCCAGTATTGCGGCAGAATTCGGGCTTATGTGTGTGTTTGGTAGTAAACAGACTATAACTCGGTGTATATAACGAATTTTTTCGTCGTTCCAACGCAGAAATCTAAGTCCCAAACCCCTCTATTTATACTTAAAATTTGACCCCCCTCGCGTCGGCGTCGCGTGACGCGACAGGTCACCACCTACCATAGGGTAGCCACGTCCCTAACTAGCTTAGCTAAGTTGACGGAAATGATAAATTCGAATTTGACAGCAAATTATGTGGATAATCGTAAATAGGGAATACCCCCCTGAGTTTTAGGGGCCCTGATCCTGATTCTGATTGTTCTGAAAATTTTAGGGTTTGTGCAGAATCACTTGGGGGTCTCAATTAGGGTTTCCTACTGTTTAAAATAAGATAATAAATAGGACTTTTAGTGAGAGTTGTTGCATCCTCCCCACCTTAATAAAAATCTCGTCCTCGAGATTTACTGGAATAAGTGAGGATACTTTCGCTTCATCTCTGATTCCAGCTCCCAAGTGTACTCGGGTCCTCTCTTGGAATCCCATCTGACTTTAACTAGCACTAGTTATTTGTGTTTGAGAAACTTAATCTTTCGGTCTTCTATTTGAAGTGGTTTTTCTACGAATTTTAACTTATCATTTACCTCTATGTTTTAAAGAGGTACCACCAGGGATTCATCTGGTAGACATTTCTTGAGATTGGATACATGAAACACATCATGTACTCCAGCTAGCTCTCCTGGTAGTTGTAAACAATAATCAACTGGTCCTATACGTTGGATCACTGGAAATGGTCCTACGTATTTTGGACTTAGCTTTCCTTTCTTACCGAATCGAACTACTCATTTCCAAGGAGAAACTTTTAATAGTACCTTATCTCCAACTTGGAATTATAGTGGCTTGCGTCGATTATCGGCATAGCTCTTTTGACGATCTCGAGCAATCTTCAATCTTTCCTTGATTTGAGTAATTTTGTCGGTAGTTTCTTGTACAATTTCAGGACCTGATAATTGACTTTCTCCTATTTCTGCCCAACAAACTGGAGTTCTGCACCTTCGTCCATACAGTGCCTCGAATGGGGCAGCCTTAATGCTTGCATGATAACTATTGTTATAGGAGAATTCAATTAAAGGTAGGTGATCATCCCAGTTTCCACCAAAATCTATTACACATGCTCTAAGCATGTCTTTCAGGGTTTGTATCGTTCTCTCACTTTGTCCGTCTATTTGAGGATGATATGCCGTACTTAATTTTAGTCGTGTTCCTATTGCTTTCTGGAAACTTGTCCAGAAATGAGAAGTGAAACGACTATCCCTATCTGATACAATGGAGATTGGAACTCCATGTAAGGATACTACTTCGTCTACATACAACTTGGCTAACCTTTTCATGCTTAAAGGTTTCCTTGATGGGTAGAAAAGGAGCTGATTTGGTTAATCGATCCACAATTACCCAAATCGCGTCATTACCTTTTCTTAGTAACAAAATTCATTGTTATGAGTTTCCATTTCCATACAGGCATTTCTAGTTGTTGAAGTAGACCTGAAGGTTTCTGGTGTTCCGCCTTAACTTAGAAACATATCTGGCTATGTCATTTTTCATTCCTATCCACCAGAAATTATTTCTTAAATCTTGGTTCATTTTATTGTTATCAGGATGCATGGTATACCTAGATTTATGGGCTTCCTCTAAGATCTTATTTCTTAACTCTCTTGCTTAGGTACCCAAATTCTTTTCTTATGGAATCTCCAAATTCCATCAGCTTCTTGCTCTAATTCTTTTATTCGTCCTTTCATTCCTTCAGCATCGTCCGTGATTGCTGTTTCTTGAACATTCTTTAGTTGTTCCATTAAATCTAACTGTAGATTTAATCTAAGAGCACGAACCCGTCGTTGTTTCTCATGATACTTACGACTTAAGGCATCTGCAACTACATTTGCCTTTCCTTCGTGATACTGAATATCACAGTTGTAGTCGCTTAATATTTCTATCCATCTCCTTTGCCTCATATTTAATTCTTTTTGCCCAAATATGTATCTTAAACTTTTATGATCCGTATAGATAGTAAACTTACTTCCATACAGATAATATCTCCAAATCTTAAGGGCAAAAATTATGGCTCCTAATTCTAAGTCATGAGTCGTATAGTTTTCTTCGTGCTTTTTCAATTGCCTTGAGGCATACGCAATTACCTTCTTGCGTTGCATAAGCACACATCCTAATCCTAGTTTTGAAGCATCACAATATACTTCGAAATCTTCAGTTCCTTCTGGTAAGGCTAGAATTGGGGCATTGGTTAACTTTTGCTTCAAAATCCTAAAAGCCTCTTCTTGCTTAGGTCCCCATTCAAACTTAACCGCTTTATAGGTTAGCTTAGTTAATGGTACGACTATCTTAGAAAAGTCCTTAATAAAATGCCTATATTACCCAGCTAATCCTAGAAAACTTCTAACTTCTGTAGCTGATTGCGGAACCTTCCATTTGGTGATTGCTTTTATCTTAGCAGGATCTACGTGAATACCTTCATGGTTCATCATGTGTTCTAAAAATTGCACTTTTTGTAGCCAAAATTCACACTTCGAGAATTTGGCGTATAACTTTTCTTTTCTTAACAAAGTTAAGAGTGCATGTAGGTGCTGACAGTGTTCATCCTGACTTTTATAATAAATAAGTATATTGTTAATGAAGACAATTACAAATTTATCCAAATACGGTTTACAGATCCTATTCATCATGTCCATAAATGCTACTGGAGCATTTTGTTAATCCAAAAAGGGCATGTCTGTAAACTCGTAATGACCATACCTAGTTCTGAAAGCAGTTTTAGGTATGTCTTTCTCTTGCACCTTCAATTGATGATATCAGGAGCGTAAATTTATCTTAAAAAATATCTAGCCCCCCAAAGTTGATTGAAGAGATCATTAATTCCTAGGTAATAGATATCGATTCTTAATTGTAACCTTATTCAATTCCCTATAATCGATACATATTCGCATCGAACCATCTTTCTTCTTTACAAATAGCACTGGAGCTCCCCACAGAGACGAACTAGGTTGTATGAATCCTTTACTGAGCAATTTATCTAATTTCTTTTTCAGTTCTAACATTTCAGTGGTTGCTAATCGGTAAGGTGCTTTACCTATCAGTGTAGTTTCAGGAATTAGATGAATTCTAAATTCTACTTCCCTGTCGGGTGGTAATCATGGGAGTTCTTCTGGGAATATATCTAGGTATTCTGAAACTACAGGAATTTCCTTAAGTTCCTTACCCTTAGTGCTAATGATTACCGAAATCATATACACTATTCCTTGTTTCCGTTCATAACTAGCAACTTTCATTACTGAAATGAACTTTGTTAGCTGGTTTGTCTTGTCTTCTGGTGATCACTTCTCCGGTTGGCTTGCATATCTCAATCCAAGTCAGTGATCACCTTAGGAATCATTGTTGCCATTTTATTCCTTTTTATGAAGCAGACAGGATTCCTTTTCTGTCAGTTCTTTCTATTTTATGGCATATGTCTTGACCATATGTTTTGAAGATCGGGTTTCACTATCTAAATGTCTAAATTTTGAAGCATACCTTACTTCATTTTTTCTTAACATATATACTAATGGTTAGGACAACTTTAGTCCTTTAAGCTCACATATTGTTGTAGCAATTCCTTTGTTATTGACAATCTTAGTTGGATTATAGGTGAAGAAAGTCTTTGCAAGTGCATCAAGTTGTGATTACTCTTATCTTTGCAAGAGTTCTCAAAGAAAGTAAAATTACTCTTATTAATGTAAGTTCTTAGATGTTTCGTGCCTAGCACAATTTTAGCGACAGGTTTCCTAATGTGTTAATAATCTAAGGTAACACAAAAGAAATTCTTATACTTTCGAGGGCGTCCCAATTTAAAGGATTCCTATCATTCATTTTGTCGCAAGAGTTACTGATAATCGAACGGAATAATGTTCAATATCGGAATTATAAATTTATACAAGAGAATCCTAATAAAGAAATCTAGAATTATCATTGACACACATGCTTGTGTTTTATTCCAATTTGTTAATTCTTATAGATATACATATCTATATAATCATATATTTCACATACGGTAATATACATACCATTTATAAGGTCAATGTATTTAACAGATTCATATTTCCAAAGACAAATCAGACATCAGGTCATGATACTATTTAGGGAATTCTGTCACTTGTTTGACATATCCTATACCCCATCTTACTCGGTTCTCGCCGGAGAGGTAACCCCATCTTACCCAGACAAGCTGGAGAGTCTGTTACATCATGCCCAGTTTTGCCGGAGAGGTAATTTGAATTTCCCATAAATAGATCTTTCTTAAATCACGATTTAAAATGAATCCTTTTATTAGAGCTTTCAACAAGGAACAAGGAAATTAGTATTCCCATGACGGATCATATTCTAGAACCTAGTAGTACCAATAAATAAGAAATAACAGTGGCCAAGTGTTATTGCTTATTTACCATACTTGCAACGTTCTAGTCATTATCCTCACGGCATACCAATACCCATTCTATTTTATCAAAGAAATTAATTAGCTTGTCTCGAAGCTAATACTAAGGCATCTTTCTTAGGTTCAAGACTAAATACTATCCTGGGTGCTACCAGTTAACAGGAATCTCCTAACTCTTTTATATAAGATTAGATATTATTATCACAACACCTATTGGCTTAAATTAGTGGCTCTGATACCACCTTCTGTCACGGCCCCCGACCCCACCCTGGACGGAATCGGGAGCCGCGAACAGCCAAGTGGTACCGGTGGTTATTTAAAAAAAACATTGCAGCGGAAATTTCATCAGGACCGTGAGTTAGGAAAAATATCAGAGTTTAGAAAACACCGGATTTTATTTATTAAATAGATGGGATAAACCCATGTTTTACAAAGGTAGCTTTAATAAGGGATAAACCCAATTACATAAAATAATATTTCTTAATTTGATTTAATTAATAAAATAAGCCACTTCTTGAAGCCTTTTGGTGCCACATCCAACTCTAATTCCTGATCTACTGTAATTACCTGAAACGCGTTTTAAAAAGGTTTTGTCAGCAGGGAATACTGGTGAATCATTCATTTTTCTTAAAACAACATGTTGCTATAATTTAAAGTGTTAAGAGCGATTATAATGTTTCCATATATCAACCAACTACCCACGGTATTTGTCACTCGACCATCCATTGGCTACCTCGTTGTCCAATGGTGTCTGTGACTATGGTCATATCACCCCTTGGCTAACTCGTTGTCCAATGGTGACGGTTATCAAGTATTGTATACAAACCCCACATACCGGCTGTACTTTGGAGATTACAAAGACTTAATCACTGTAATTATAACTTTGAAAATAAACATGATTTTGAAAGTAATTTGATAAAAAGAGAATGACTCACATTGCAGATTCATACAGGAAAAGTTTAGCCTACAGATAAGCCTTGATACATTGCAGATTTATACAGGCAGAGCTTAGCCTATTAATTAGCCTAGTAATCTAATTCAATGCACACGAACTAGGTCAGTAACTAATACAACATTTACGATAACTCACGAGATTAAAACCCTCACAACGAATGACAAAGTGCAATACTTAAACATCCATCGAATTAACGACGAATGACAAAGCATAACCCTAATTTGAGCAGCACTTAAATATCCATTGGATTGATTTCAATCGATCAGACATTGAATCGTAACAGCGATCGAGTTATTACCCAGTATTGCGGCAGAATTCGGGCTTATGTGTGTGTGTGGTAGTAAACAGACTATAACTTGGTGTATATAACGAATTTGTTCGTCGTTCCAACGCAGAAATCTAAGTCCCAAACCCCTCTATTTATACTTAAAATTTGACCCCCCTCGCGTCGGCATCGCGTGACGCGACAGGCCACCACCTACCATACGGTATCCACGTCCCTAACTAGCTTAGCTGAGTTGACGGAAATGATAAATTCGAATTTGACAGCAAATTATGTTGATAATTGTAAATAGGGAATACCCCCCCCCCCCCCGAGTTTTAAGTGCCCTGATCCTGATTCTGATTGTTCTGAAAATTTTAGGGTTTATGCAGAATCACTTGGGGGTCTCAATTAGGGTTTCCTATTGTTTAAAATAAAATAATAAATAGGACTTTTAGTGAGAGTTGTTACACGTGTCAACCAAGCGTCATAGAATTAAGTGATCAAGAAAAAGAAGCGAACTTTATCGAAATTAAACATGTTACAACACATCACAACGTTCTAGCGGATTTCGTTACACACATTTGGAGCCTTCCACGTGACAGCTCTGACGAAGACGAAGAGGTTGATTGAAGTTTATGTAATTTTTTTATGTTTATTTAATTTTTTTTTGGTTTGTGTAACTTTTTTTTTATTTTTTAGTTTATGTAACTTGAATTTTATGTGGTTTTTAATATTTATGTTTTTTCCATTAATATTAATGTTCCTAAATTAACTTTAATTGATTTTATATAATTTTTAAACAAAAAATAATGATATTAAATAGGTGTCACGTGTCGAATAACGCCCCTCTTCCACACCCCCGTTTTTTCGATCACACCACTTTTCTGATGCGCGCTTATGTATCGTCCACATGTCGCATAACACCTATTTTTCAAGCCACTCCATGCCGTGTTGTCTTAGAATTATACTTCTAGCCCATACTCATCAAGTCCAACGCATAACCACTAACAGAAAAAAAATAACATATGGATGGAAAAAATTTGCAAATCTAATCTAATACTAATAAAATAGTCTACTTAATCTCACATGTCATTCTCTTTTTCATTTTTATTATTATTATTATTATTATTATTATTGTTGTTGTTGTTGTTGTTGTTGTTGTTGTTATTATTTGTTGATACATATTTCGGTGTCTGTAACTTGTCTTTATTATCGATGTATTTTGCACGGTCTTTTATATTATCGAGTCTGTATTCGCCGTCGACCTAAGTTGGATATCCTCCTATCTTACTGTGGTCCGACAAGTTTGTCTCGTTTGTTTTGTAATGTTAAATGAACAATGCATGTTGCATATTTGGGTAGTATTTGTTTTTGTGTGTTTATAACAGATCTGCTGCAAACTGTCTAACAGTTTGCAGCCCATCAGCTTTTGCAGCCCTCGACGACGAAACTCCATGTTTCGTCGAGTACACATGTGACGAAACTCCCTTTGGCCATAATCCCAAGTGTCGCCATGAACAGTGACGAAACATCTAATGTTTCGTCGACTATGATGTTTCGTCAGGCCCATTTAAGTTTCGTCGACTTATGGGCTGGGCTGCCTGTATAAACACAACATGGTTTCACACAGAAACCATGAGAGCATACCCCCTGAAAGTTTACTGTCAACCATTGTGTGTATTTGTTTGAACCTTGTTCTCATCTAATCAATTGACTGTGATTCATTGGTTACTTTGTGTTATCATTTTCTGTGTTTGGTTTGGCATCGTCACGGGGATTCCGCACTCGTGACTGTGTTTGTGATAAACAAGGGTTTGGTTTCGTTAAACGATCCTCCGAGAATCGGGACCTATAAGTGGTATCAGAGCATTGGCTCTTATCCTTGTTTAAAACCAAACATAGTTGATTTTATCAAGTGTTGAAACTGGTTGTTGTTGATTTTCTGAAATTTGTTCTTGAAACTCATAAATTTTCTGGAAAAAGTCTCTTAAAAATCTGTTAGATCTTGTTATTTGCCAAAGTTTTATCAAAAACCTTTGTTATATTTCTTGTTCAATTGATAAATCGGGTTTTTAATTGAAAGTTTGTGCAAATTTGTGTTACGGAAAATTTCCGGTGTAAAAACTTGGCCGGAGAGTTCAAGTGTTCTTCTGTGATCTTCATATCTTCAAAGGATCTTCAAAGTGTTCTTGAATATTTCTTGAATTTAAAATTAAAAGATAAATTGAAAATGGATTAAAATATTGGTGACCATACTGGGGTTGGTAAGTTGAGCGTGTTGTAAGTTGTAATCGTGTGTTCTTTGTCAGACAAAAGATAAGATTTGCCTTTGAAAAATCTCACCAACTTTCACCAACTCACTGTGACCTTATCCCGACGAAACATATAAGTGACGAAACCCCCTGAGTTTCGCCACAAGGAACTTCGACGAAACCCCTAGAGTTTCGTCAAAGGTACTTCGACGAAACTTCTTGAGTTTCGTGGGAAGAGTTTCGTCGAGAAACTTGTCAATTTTTAACAGAGGCTTTGCAAAACTATCATAACAGTGTGTTTTCAAGTGTGTGATCAGGTATTAACTTTTATACATCAATCATGAGTTGTACTAGTCCATGGGATTGGAGTACGGAACCAAGACCAGGTGAAGATCAGACCTCCGCAGCCGTTTGGTTAAGGAATGTCATGCCTCAACAATCTATTAGTGCAAGCGAATGGGCATTCTTGACGAACCAGAATCAAAGTATTCAGAATCTGTTGATAAGTGAGAGTGAAACGGGTAGCAACAACCGCCCGCCAATGTTGAATCACATGAACGAATATCCGACTTGGAAAGGTCGTTTCCACACATATGTTCTAGGGTAAAACACCGAGTTATAGACGTGCTTCATTTCGCCATATAACACAGCTCTTGAAGAAGCAGGATTAAATGCCACAACCTTTATGAATATGCAAGAAGCCGACAAAAAGGTATTTGATCTTGAGAAGAAGGCGTTTTCTATTCTCACACTAGCACTTCACAAAGACATCTATCGTCAATTCGGTTATTGTACTAGCACGAAAGCCTTATGGGATGCCTTGGTAGCAAGAAGAGAAGGGAATGCGGCTACAAGAAAGACACAGCATGATTTGTTGAAGAAGGAATTTGAATCATTTCAATTAATGCATAACGAAACACTAAATGATATGACAACACGTTTTTATCATTTAATTAGTGAAATGTATTCTTATGGTGTTACTGCAACTCAACAGGAAATGGTTGCAAGGTTTGCTGATGCTCTACCTCCAAAGTTGAGTTCATTCATTGAATTGTTAAAGCATACGGGTACTTTAGATACTGTCAGTATCTATGAATTCATTCAGAAGTTGGAACACAAGAATGATGAAGAGATCCGGAAAGCGAAACGGATTCCAGTTCCTCAAAATACTGACATGTACCTCAGTGGTTTTAATCCTACAGCTGGTTCCAGTTCCGTTCAGCAACCTAAGCTACAAACGCCGTTTGTGTCCAATACAAGCTCGTTTCCCTTTCCACAGTCAGCTCCTCCACCGGTTTTCGATCTAAGTGCCTATCTTCCGCCAGCGCATGTTATTGCTCAAGCTCACGCATTCTCAAAACCTCAATTCGAAGCAAGTGCCTCGCTACCTAAACCCCAACCTCCACCTCAAGTTTCCACTACTCAACCTCAATTTGATCCAAGTGCTTATATTCCGCCCCCACCACAAGCCCAACCACAACAACAGCAATAGCAAGCATGTTACAGCAACAACCATCCACCCTAAAACCCCAACATAGCCAGAGTTGATACTTCAAACCTATCGAAAGTATGCATCGAAGTGGCTAAGGAAC
The DNA here is from genome assembly GCA_030545235.1 of Helianthus tuberosus. Lineage (NCBI taxonomy): Eukaryota > Viridiplantae > Streptophyta > Magnoliopsida > Asterales > Asteraceae > Helianthus > Helianthus tuberosus. The sequence goes on along the minus strand of CM060370.1, from coordinate 146,281,048 downwards.
ATATGGAACTTATTAATACAATGGTCAGTGCCTACTGCGGATTGGTCGCATGTCAAATTGGAAACATTAATTTGACCAATGAAGATTATCAACAGATAGACCGTGATGAAATGGAGTTGATGGATGTCAAGTGGGCATTTGCAAGTGCTGTTAGAAGGGCGAAAGATTATATGACTCGAACAGGAAGAACTTCGTTGGAAAGCAAGAAGGATACGAAGTACGGTTTTGATAAGGATGCGGTTACATGTTTCAATTATGGCGAAAAGGGTCACTTCAAACGTGAGTACACCCGACCGAGCAGACAAGGCAATCAAAATCCCTTCCGCAATCAGACAAGTACTTCCAACACAAATCAAGAGAACCATGAAAGAAGGATGGTAGCTGTGAACAACACCACCAATCAAACCCAGGCTGGACCTTCAAACACCACCAGAGCATTAGCCGTTCAAGCTGATGAAGGGTGTAATTGGTCTGTACAATTTGGAGATGGTGATCCAGAAGGAGGAGGAACTGCATGTTATGCAAAGATCATCAATCACATCAAGCACGTTCACAAGGAAGAGTTCGCTGAAAGTGATGATAGTTCTGGTTATAGCGGGAGTTCTGATGAAGAAAGATCAAATTCGGGTGGTTATAATTCTGAATCAGATGTGAAGGAAGAAGTGAATTCTGATGTTGATGATTTATTGAATGAAGGTGAGGAGTTAAAGTGTCAGAAATCTATTCTGATCAAGAAGGCTGCTGTAGCATCAAAGGAAATGGAGAAGTTCTTTTCTGAAGACGGATCTTTTTCTTATCATACTGCCTTTATGGAAAATGTCTCGGCCTCGATAAGTCAGGTAAATTCTGATCCTCCTACTCCTAGTGTTTGTAATATGTGTGCAGATTTGAAAGTGGAATCCGAAAAGGTTCATAGTCATAATCAAAGTTTGGTTATTGAGCTGTCTAAATGCAAGGAGGAAAACATGGCGTTAGCTCGAAATGAAAAGGATTTCAAAGATGTAATCGAAACTTTAAAGAAAAGTGTTTCCGAATTAACAAAAACTGTTTTTAACAAATAAATCGGTATTAACACTTACATTAATATCATTGAGGAAACAAAGAAAGAGCTAGCCGTTGCCAAATGAGAGCATGATGCAATCAAGCTCAAATTGGAGAGTTATTCTAACTGCCGATATGTGCTTGATCACATCATAGACGCTCAACAGCTGAAAGGGAACAAGAAAGGCGTTGGGTATAAGAACTGTCCGCCCCCTTTGAGACACAACTATACTCTAATGCCCGATGAAGAGGAAATGCCTCGTTTTGAACCTAGTGTGCCTCTCGATTATGAGGAAGTTACTACTGGTTTAGGGTTCAAATCGGATAGTTCCTCGAGTACCTCATCTGAAGGAATAGACACTTCAACGTTGACGAATCAAAGTGCTCCAATCATTGAGGACTATGATTCGTCTGATGATGAATCAGATGTGAGTGACCATGATGAATCACTTCATAAGATGAAAGGAGTAGTAATTCCAATTGAGAATTACATTCTATGTGATCCTCCTACTCCTGCTGTGCAGCCTGTTGCAAAACTAGTGATTAATCCTGTCAAGGAAGTGAAGGAATCTGTGTCTGCGTTAGGAGTAATAATGTTTTGTATACTTTGGTCGGTGATGCTAAAATTTATTCGGACAATGATTTTCCAATTAAAAATGTCAATCCATCTTTGATTGATAAAGTTTTTGAAGCAATACGAGCAAGTTTTTGGGAAAGATGATCCCAGGAGTTGTTGTAACTCAATGTGACCCAATTCCAAAATCTGAAATTAGAAAACAATTTGGAAATCAACGATCACCAACAAAGTAACAACCTAATGCTTCTAAGGGTAAACAACCAGTTCAACGAGCTCAAAAGCCTAAAGTTTCTCAATCAAAGTTTGAAACAAAAGGAGCTCGTTACCAGAAGAAAAGCAGTGATGTCAAATTTGTAGCATCGAAGGGTACTGATAAAATTGAGACTTTTGATAACAAATCAAACACCGATTTTGTGCAACAAGTCAAAATTTTAAAACTAACAGTCAAAACAATTACACTCAACACACAAACGGGTGTGATGAAAAAGCAAGTACCTCAGGTTCTACAGGTTTGATATAAGTTCGTCGATCGGATTCTCCTAAGTTTGTTGAAAGGAGAACGTGTTTTAAGTGTGGGGAGTTTGGACATATCATCAAAAATTGTACAAACACTCCCAAAGAGAAATTTGTTGAGAAAGCCCCACCTGAAAAGGTTCACCCTCAACGTCGTCCTGTTTCACCAAAACATAATAAAAGAACCATTAAAGAACAAGAAACAAAACAACGACATCAAAACGTCAAGGCCGTTGAAAAGGCTTTAAAATCTGAAGTCAAATCTGTTAAAAGGGAACCAAGTTCATCACAATCTTTAAAACCAGAAGTTTCAAAATCTTTTCATAAGAATCAAACTGGTAAACAAAATCAGACTTGGAGACCTAAGACGGGTGAAAGTTCAGGGGGAGCTGCTGTTTTTGAAAATCATCAAGAAATTGAAATCACATTTCGTGATGCTCAGGGACGACCCAAGACCACTAAGGCTTGGGTCCCCATCCTCAACTGATCGTTGGATGAAATGTGCAAGATGTTCCAGGAAGAACTGTTAATAGTCATTGGATTGTTGACAATGGAGCATCTAGGCACATGACAGGCGACTTACGGCTTCTGTATGATGTGAAAACTATTAGAGGAGGCTATGTCGCATTAGCTGGAGACAAAGGCGGATACATCAGTGGAGAGGGAATGATCTCCAATGGTGTTGTGTGTTTCGATAAGATCAATTATGTTCGTCAAATTGATCACAATTTTCTGAGTGTTTCGCAATCTGCGATAAGAAATTCACCGTGCATTTTGATGATGCCGGTTGTTATGTGCTGAAACCTGGTTTCAAAATTCCAAAAGAATGGATTCTCTTATCGGCTCCAAGAGTTAATGATCTTTATATTCTTGATATGAGCCAAGCGATTACGACATCTGCACAAGTGACATGTTTTGTCTCGAAAGCCACAGAGAAGGAGTCTATATCTTGGCACAGACGAATGGGGCACATTCACTTAAGAAAAATGAATCATTTGGTGAAAAATAACCTTGTGAATGGTGTGCCTGTGAGAAGTTTTCATCTACAAGGTATCTGTGTTTCGTGCCAGAAGGGAAAGCAAACGAAGAAATCTCACCCGATTAAGAAAGTCAACACTGTTAGCATGCCTCTCGAACGTCTTCATATGGACCTCTTTGGACCTATGAAACACAAGAAGACATTTGGGGATGCTTACTGTCTAGTGGTTACTGATGACTATTCTAGATTTTCTTGGGTAGCATTTATGGCACACAAGAGTGAAACTCCTGGAATCCTCAAGGATCTTCTTATTATGCTAGAAAATTTGTACACATTGAAAGTGTAGAGGATCTGAAGCGACAATGGAACTGAATTCAAAAACCGTGTAATGGATGAGTTTTGTACTTCCAAGGGCATTCTTCATGAATACAGTTCTCGCTACACTCCACAACAAAACAGTGTCGCTGAGAGGAAGAATCAGACGATAATTGAAACTGCAAGAACTATGTTGGTAGAGTCGGAGCTTTCTGTTCAGTTCTGGGGGGAGGCTGTGTCGACTTCTTGCTACACGTTAAACAGAGTTCTCACAGTTAAAAGGTATGGCAAGACGTGTTTCGAACTTCTACAGAAAAGGAAACCGAATCTTTATTACCTAGAACCTTTTGGCGGTCCATGTACTATGATTGAGCCGGATGGAAAGTTTGGCGTGAAAGCTATCGAGGGTTTCTTCCTTGGATATGCTACTCTGAATTTTCGCGTATGGAATCTGGCAACCAAAAAGATTAAGCTATGGAGTGAAGTAAGGTTTCAAAGGTATACAAATCCTGTTAGAGCTCCGGGTGATCCTTGGATGTTCGATTACGATGGGCTATTCGACTCCTTTAATCTGCCAACCTTTGACGAAGCATCTGCAGCTGCTCAAATGCTATTCGAAAGTGACAATGCTGCTGACTCGCCATTGGTTAGACCAATTATTGTTAACCCCCAAGCTTCTAATTCGGTTAACAACACGGTACAAAATAAGGTATTTGAAGATGCTGCTGATTACAATGAGTCATCGGAAGATGATGAATACCATGATGCAAATGAAGCCACTTCAGCTCCAGTTTCTCCTGTTCAAGGTGCTTCTGGATCAACTCCTCATGTGCAGAATGTAGATACTGCTGAAGGGAATGCATCCACTTCTACGTCGATACCTGGTGTAGAGTTGGTTGTTGATCTTAATCTTAACAACTTGGGTATCAATACTCGTGATCCTAATTTTCCTGAAACGAGAATTCATGATACTCATCCGCAACAGAATATTATTGGAGATGTCCAACGCGGTGTGCAGACGTGTAATCAGCTGATAAACAACCAGAATGCTGGTTTGTATTCAGCCATTAGAGAATCAGGTCTTCAAAATGATTGGTCCTTCACGTGTTATGTTTCACAAGAAGAACCAAAATCTTGGAAAGGAGCCTTAAAGGATAATTCTTGGGTTGAAGCCATGCAGGATGAACTGCAGCAATTTCAAAAGCTAGGTGTTTGGAAGCTTGTTGAAAGGCCGGAGAACTACAAGAAAATTAGCACACATTGGGTTTTCAAATGCAAGAAGGACGATCGTGGAGTAGTCATTCGTAATAAGGCGAGATTGGTTGTTTAGGGATTTCGTCAGATTGAAGGCATTGACTACAATGAAGTTTATGCACCAGTTGCACGTGTGGAAGCTATTCGGATCTTTCTAGCTTATGATTCATTTAAAGGATTCAAAGTCTACCAGATGGACGTCAAAAGTGCTTTCTTACACGGTGTGGTTGAAGAAGAGGTGTACGTCGAACAACCTCCGGGTTTTGAAGATCCTATTCATCCAGATCGGGTTTGGTTGCTCAACAAAGCTCTTTATGGTTTACATCAGGCACCTAGGGCTTGGTATGCAACCTTATCCAACTATCAATTGGAGAATGGTTTTCGACGAGGTCTTATTGATTGCACTCTCTTTATCAAAGAACAAGATGGAGATCTTCTGTTGGGGCAGGTATACGTTGATGATATAATATTTGGTTCAACTAATGATTCCTTGTGTAGGCAATTCGAGCGTGTGATGCAAGAAAAATTCGAGATGAGCGCAATGGGGGGAAATGACTTTCTTCTTGGGCCTACAAGTTCAACAAACCGAGTCTGGGATATTCATCCATCAGACTAAATATGTTGGTGACATCTTGAGCCAGTTCCAGATGTCTGATGCAACGCCCATTGTACCCCTCTTCCGCAGAATCACGGGATTACTCCAGACCTGAAGGGTGAAAGCATTAACTCTTCATATTATCGTGATATGATAGGGTCTCTCATGTATCTCACAGCCTCGAGGCCCGACATCACGTATCCGACGTGCCTGCTTGCAAGATATCAAGCCAACCCGAAGGCCTCACATCTGGCAGCTGTTAAGAGGATTTTTCGCTATTTAAAGGGTTGCCCGGACACCGGTCTCTAGTACCCTAGGGATGATAGATTCGATTTGATCGCGTTCAGTGATTCTGATTTTGGTGGTTGCAAAATCGACGGCAAGTCAACAACAGCGGGATGCCAATTCTTAGGAAATCGCCTAGTCACGTGGCAGTGCAAGAAGCAAACCTGTGTTGCTACATCAACTTGTGAAGCAGAATACATTACTGCCTCTAGTTGTTGCTCCCAAGTTCTTTGGATACAACAACAAATGCGCGACTACGGTTTTGAATTCCTATCTACTCCTATTTTTGTTGATAACAATGCTACCTTACAGATCACTAGAAATCCTGTGCAGCATTCCAAGACCAAACACATCGAAATTAAATATCACTTCATACGTGATTGTTTTGACAAAAGATTAGTCGATGTTGTTAAAGTTCACACCGATCACCAACGTGCCGACCTGTTCACAAAAGCTTTTGATAAATCACGTTTTGATTATCTTCTTTTGGTCAATGGCATTAAGGTGATACCTGAGTAAAACTTCTTTGGCTAATCGTTTTTGTAAATATTTTCTTTAAAAACTCTAAAAATACAAAAAGATTTTCGTTTTCGTAACCTTTTAGCATTTTGGGGGGAGAAAATTTCTAGAAAATACAAAAACATTTGAAAAATCAAAAATCCAAAAATATGTCTTTACTTTCTGTCTTTAAGTTAGAAAAGCAAAAATTCAAAAAAAAAATTTAGAAAACCAAAAATGAGTTTCTTGGATAAAGGAAGATGATGATATTCACTGGTGTGGTCGGTCAACATGTTCAAAATGAAAAACAAAAATTGAGAAATGATAAGTATCTCTACTAACGATGTGTCGGTAGGCTTACAATCAGATTAAAATGTGCAGGATGATACAAACCTAACAGACTTCAAGTCAGGTGGGAACCATTCATTGGCATATGTTCTTGGTACCGAAATTTCGTTTGAAAGATTGCCGAGGTTCTGAGTTATTCGGTCTTTATGCTGCTTATCATCTAGGTATCATGGTTGTATCTTTTACCGAAATATAACGGAGACGAAGTCTAGATCTTCCATGATACTATACATACGTGTACATATTGCATTCGACCTCAATAAGTGATCAACAATCACATGTCCAAACAAAATAAGTGATAAAATATCACATTTATCTGGGAGTCAAGTTCGTCTCTTTGTTGTACATTGTACTGACCTGTTCACGGACTTGCTCCTGTGCCCTCATGCATATGAAAATCAAGTTCCTCATCAATAAGTGATTCTATCACATAGGGCTTGTTTTCAATAAAAAATAAGTGAGTTTCTCACATTCTTTTATACAGTCAAACAGATGATAAACGGTATACTCACCGGTAAGATGAACTCTCGTGCGTACCTTGACACGAGAATGTGTCGTGAGTGGATGAACATCGACACGTAAGTATAACTCTTACCATAAATCATATCTCCTTATTATGATTACATCTGATTAGTTTGAGCTTATGTTGACAACAATACCGATAATCGTGGTAGTATACTTATCCAGAGCTTTAAACAGAAATCAAAAAATCATGTTGACTAAGACCATAAGCTGGTATGATTCCTTTTCCTTGAAACTCGCAAAAAGTTTGCCTTTGTACAGTTGTTCATTGCTTTTATAGTTTTTCGTTAGTTTACCGCACTTTAGATTTTGTTTTAGTGTAGTTTGTAAAGTTCATTTTTTATTAGCCGAAGTTGTAACTTGGATTTTTCTGCCGAAAGCCTGAAACCTACTTCATAAAATGTCATTGCATTTGGTAAACTCAATCAATGGAAAACTGTTCGAATAAACAAAATCTGCTCAGTGTGCAAATTTCAAAGACTTGGTAAATTTTTGGGAAAAGTGTTCACGAAACTCCCTAAGGTCGACGAAACACCTTTATATCGACGAAAGTCCATGATCAGGTCAACTGTTTTCAAACTTGGCCAAACTTGGTCAAAATTCATTTGGTTCACGACGAAACTCCATGTTTCGTCGAGGTCACGGCGAAACTCACCTGGGCCTTTTAACTTTCGTCATGGGCTCACTGTTTAAGCCCAATCCAAGCCCAAACTAAAGTTTCGTCGAGCCCACAAGAAGTTTCGTCGAGGTCTAAGTTTCGTCGGGGTCATGAGTATATAAGGGGTCCCAGCAGTCAGAGTCCTCACTTTTTCAAACCCACTTTGCTGTTCATCTTCCCCAACACTCCAAACCCCATACCTTTAACCGACCCTTAAAATCCTTCATTTTCTTTACCTTTTTCATCAAATTAAAGGTATACAAAAGGATTTTCTACATGATTCGAACCTTAGGAACCCTGTGCTTTTGTTCGAAACTTGTTAACAAACCCTCGGTCACCCCTAAGTTTTCGATTTCATCATATAAAAATCTGTTCATTGTGCTTGTTTTTCAGGAAATCTGATAATGACAGGGTTTGTATAAGGTTTTGTATGTTGATTTGATGTTTATGCATTCGGGTACAAAAACAGGGGCTGGGTAATCGTTTGATGTTTAATCATTTTGGGTGGGTTTCGGTCAAAACTCATGTCGGTTTTGCATCTAGGTTTGTTTCGTGTTGTTTGTGGTTTTTACAAAGTGTCAAATGTTGGTGTGTTTGTGAATCGATCGTCATTTAAACAGCAGACGACGAAACACTTAGATTTTGAAAACCCCCAAATTGACGAAACCCTGACTGTTGATGACGAAACCCCCATTGATGACGAAACTATGTTTCTTCAAACTGTAGACGACGAAACTCAGATGACGACGAAACCCCTTTAAAATGAAAGAACTTTCATCGAAAGGCTGTCGATGAAACTCCACTGGTCAACGGTCAACTCTGACTTTGTTTGACCAAGGATGTTTCATCATGATGAAGAGAGTTTCGTCCCAGTGATGATGTTTTGTCGTTCCATACTTAGAAAATTTTCAAGTTTGGTGCCTTTTTCACAGTAGATGTGTATTTGAATGATTAAATGTCCATTTGATACTTGAACTTGCATAGACTTATGTCTAATGCACATTTTATATCTTTGTGACTTATTGTGGATGTTTGTACATTCTGATGGCACCAAAAGAGAGAAAACGTCAGCCCGCGAAGGTTATGGACAAGATCTCGTTAATGCCGATGAAACAGAACTTTTTGGAAGACATGGCTTTGTGGTGCTACGACTTAGATACGCACGAGGCGGTGATTGTGTTTAATGGTGACCGTGAGAATTTTCGGATGTTGGATCCGATGTGGATCGTGAACATGTCCACGGCCGACATCAACAAGTTGTATGGACACGATATCTTCTACGAAGACAAAGATGAGCATCAAGCATTGCGATTTCAGCGCGTCGCTTGTTTTTGTTACTATCGTGGGATTCATGCTGGCAGTTCGTGGTCCGAGAAACACTAAGATGGAAGATTAAAGGCCGGACAAGTAACAGACAAAGGGGAGTTTGTTGATACATATTTTGGTGTCTGTAACTTTTCTTTATTATCGATGTATTTTGTATCGTCTTTTATATTATCGAGTCTGTATTCGCCGTCGACCTAAGGGGCTGTTTGGTAGCCTCTTAATGACCATTCAGATGCTACCTCTTAACAGTTTAAAACCTCTGAATGAATAAGAGGTAACCTCAAGTCTGAATAGTTAAGAGGTAACCTCTGAATGGTAAATCATCACATGTCACATTTTTCTACTTTCTCATTGGTAAAATTCTTAATGGTTCCATTAAGAGGTAGCCTCTTAATAACCATTCAGAGGTTACCAAACAACCCCTAAGTTGGATATCCTCCTATCTTACTGTGGTCCGACAAGTTTGTCTCATTTGTTTTGTAATGTTAAATGAACAATGCATGTTGCATATTTGGGTAGTATTTGTGTTTGTGTGTTTATAACAGATCTGCTGCAAACTGTCTAACAGTTTGCAGCCCATCAGCTTTTGCAGCCCTCGACGAAACTCCATGTTTCGTCGAGTACACATGTGACGAAACTCCCTTTGGCCATAATCCCAAGTGTCGCCATGAACAGTGACGAAACATCTAATGTTTCCACGACTGTGATGTTTCGTCAGGCCCATTTAAGTTTCGTCGACTTATGGGCTGGGCTGCCTATATAAACACAACATGGTTTCACACAGAAACCATGAGAGCATACCCCATGAAAGTTTACTGTCAAACATTGTGTATTTGTTTGAACCTTGTTCTCATCTAATCAATTGAATGTGATTCATTGGTTACTTTGTGTTATCATTTTCTGTGTTTGGTTTGGCATCGTCACGGGGATTTCGCACTCGTGACCATGTTTGTGATAAACAATGGTTTGGTTTCGTTAAACGATCCTCCGAGAATCAGGACCTACAATATTCTTATTATTATTATAAATTAATTATTACAAAATAATGAAAAATTCGTTAACAACTTAATACTATTAAATGTTTTATTGTTTGCTTAGATAATGATCATTTATCATTTAACTTATCTATAATATATAATTAGTTATTAGTAACAATTCTATTTATAATAAACAATTTCAAATAATATTAATATGATAACAACTTCTTATTCTTTAAAATGATTTTTTTTTACTATATGTTTAAAATATCTATTAAATAAATATTACTTTATAGTATAATAATAAAAATGGGAGTAAACTGTCAAAATGGTTCCTGAGTTTTGATCACTTTTGACACTTTAATCTAAAATTCAAACCTTTTAAATCTGGATTCCTGTGGTTTCAATTTTGTTGTCATTTCATCCAAAAACAAAATCTACTCGGATTTTTCAGTTAACATACAATGTTTTTGTCTTTTTTCTCCCTTTTAATGAAGGATAAAAGGTCAGTTTTTTTAATTTGTTATAATAAAACGTTAAAAGACCATTTTGCCCTTCTTTAAAAGGGGGAAAAGACAAAAATTTATGGATGTTAACTGAAAAATCTGACTAGATTTTGATTTTGTATGAAAATGACAACAAAATTGAAATTACAGTGACCCATATTTAAAAGGTCTGAGTTTTGGACTAAAGTGAAAAAAATGACCAAACCTCAGGGACCATATTGGTAGTTTACTCTAAAAATGGTAAAGAATAGTTTAATCAGATACTTGAAAACTAGTTTACTTCAATGCTTTGAAAACACTTTTAATATTATTAGATCCGTGTAATACACTAGTTTAAGGATAGAATATCTTCAAGTTTGATGCAAGTCTATACTCACCGGATGTCTTAAATGGAGATATATTTTTAGGCTTGTCAAACTATTGATAATTACAAAAGGTAAGTGTTCCAGTGACGTTATCATAAAAGATATTGATTGGAATAATGGTTTATGTAATGGAACTCGGCTACAGGTCCTAGGTTATTGGGGTACTCATATTATCTAGAAGTAATATTGGCACTCGAACGTTTATCCGTAGATTTTGTTTAATACCGTCAAATAGAATGATTCCGTTTATATTGAAAAGAAGATAGTTTTTCTCACCCTTTGTTTTGTCATGACGCTAAATAAAAGTATTGAACAATTTCTACGTAAAGTGGGTTTGTTTCTAAAACAATCGGTTTTTACACATATCCAATTGTTACGTCATCTATGATAAAAAAATTATTCACTTATGTAAATTTATGAAAGCAATATAAAATTAAGTAATTTATATATAATTTTATATCTCTAGTTTAGTACACGGGTCTAGATTAATCTAGTAGATCAAATTAAAATCCTATTAAAAAAAGGTGATCAGTCAAATCACCTAGCTTACCCAGAAATGATACGAATTAGAGAATTAGTTTTTTTGAACGGTAAAGAATCTCACGTGTAAACCCACCCTACTAGGGCTATGTCCAAGGTCGACACCTTGACCGCCATGAGACTGTTTCCCCCCATGATGCGCGGGAAGTGTATCACAATTATACTACAATAAATATTATATGAATAAGAAAACTATAAAAAAACTAGTATCGCAATCCAATTTTTCGTTCCCATCGCATCGCGCGGGCATCCTGCTATAACCTACTAAAGTATAAATGGTTCCTGCTGTCGGTTCTGTTTTCTATGGGAAAAATTCAAAGGAGTGCGATTACAAATTTATTTGAGAATTTTATCAACACTTGTCCGATGATTAGAGTTTAGTAGGTAAATCATTAGAGTTTAGTATGCAAATCAAGGGTTTTAATCGATATGGTTTTAACATATACTTGATTTCCGATTTGTTCTTTTGTTATAAAAAGTTTCTTTGCATATGGTTTTTATATCCCGTAAACATTGATTTGGTTAAAAAAAGAATCAAAGTGATGGTTTAAAAAAAGTTTCTTTGCAGGAGTTGTTTTCAACTCCGTGTAACAGTAATTGAATAATTCTTCTGTTATGGTCTTTTTAACTGACAAAAATAGATTTCAATGACTTAGGATAGAATAGATGAAAACAGAGGTTGGTTATAATTATTAATCGATCGCCTGATGGATTCGACTGATAAAAATAATTGTGTTCTTGATTCGAATCAGAAATCAATCACATACGCCTTTGATTAGTTCATTTAGATAGAAAGAGATGTATAGAAAGAGTGTATACAACAGATAAGTGAACATAAGGTTTTTACAAATGAGGTGCGTGATCCCTTCACATTGGTTGGGTAATTAACTAACATAACTACCTAAAATTAGGTTAAAACAATAATACAACTTATCACATAAAAACTTATGTTAAATCATAATTATGCTAATTGTTCGGACAATGAAATGCTTGGCTATGATCTGTTGGTAATTTATTTACCCACACTATGTTTGATGGCATACCTTTACGGACAAATTAACAGTGACTTCCCCTTTTGTGGGGGATCATCGTTAGATATGTCGGTCATTGAAAGCCCCCTATATTGTAGTAGGACGCGTTGCATAATTTTCTTGATGATGGAATCATGTTTATCATGTTTGGCAAAAATTGTAGCTCCATATGTACGAACGATCATTTCAATTAGGAGAGGAAACTCAAGGGCAGAGAAGAGAACAACTGGGATAGTAGTTAAAAGAACAAGAGGCAAGCACACCCACGGTAGCGTCTTATGGAGCATAAGAAACATTGCAGCACCAAAAGAAATCATCATCGTAACTATAGAGAAGAAAAGGCATGCCATTCCCATGATCAATTTGGTGGGCAAGGACACAAGAAAATCATCCTCTCCGTATCGTGCAGTGAGAATTCCTAAGAACATCAGCACAGAAGTTGATGATGTGAAGAGAGCAAGTCCATTTGATATGATAAATACCAAGAATGAGTGCCTGTCAGTTTTGTTTGTGTTTAACATTATGGGTAAGCCAGATTTCTCGTCATTCCCACCAGGTATAGTGAAGGCGGTTGTGAACATGACTGCAGCAATAAGAGTTCCTACAACCATACATGATCCTGCAGTGTTCTTCATCCATTTCTGACCTTCTTTTGCTAGATCCTTGTGTTCTTCAGTGAATAAAGTGTGAGGCTTTCTATGGCTTTCATTCAGATGATCTTTGTAGTTGGGCGGTACTAACCTTTCCACCTCCTAAAATGTTTGTTAGAGAATAAAGTTAATTTTAACAGTTTCATCTAAAACATTTCCATAAGATACCAAAGGAACCAAGAGACACAATTTGTTCTACCTTATACCAGTGTAATTCCCTCTGCATTTGTAAAGCAGGTCCTGAAATATGCTCAAGATGAGCTGGAGGAGAGAGCTTAGCTGCAAGATGTAGAAAATTATTCTTGAATATATCGTGTCGACTAGCCACTATGCTCTTCTTTGTTCCCAATCTATAAAAAAGACTGAATATCTTTTGGTCACGAAGAACAATTGCATGTGAAAAGATTGATCTTCCTCTTTTGTCTTCCCTCCATATGAAGTCCGGATTGTATTTTAGTAGTTCATTGACGAACTCAACTATTCCATACTTAATTGCGGTCATCACTGCCTTGTCTATTTCCATCATGTCAAGCTCTGAGTTACTCACACCTTTTATTTCCTTGCAAATGAGGATGAGGAGTTTATTTGCTTCATGGTTTACTAACTTTTTGTCATGCAAATTCTTGATATCGGGCACTGCAAGTAAAAGTAAACACACATATTTACATAAAATCACTTCATTTTATATAAAAAATTCAGGAAGAGAAGTGCATTTGTGCCAGAACTATGGTCTGCATACCCAAAAACTGTAGCAAGATCCAACCTAGCCGATGTAGTAAGCTAGGCTGGCTGATGAATTCTTCTTCATCAGAGATATTGATTTCGTGTTGAGGGACATTTGACCCTTCAATGATTTTGTGTTGAGAGCCATTTGTTCCTCTAGTTCCTTTGGTGTCAACATCCCTTGGAGAATATCTACACACACCTGTTTAGAATGTATACATGCAACAATGCAATTAATCCACACAACAACCAAAAGAAGGTCATGGTATATGTATACATAGTAATTAACTAGGACCTTTATCAGCGTATACATAGAGATGGACAACTATGTTGCCTAAAATGATCTTTGATCTCTAGAACGTAAATGATAAAACTAAACTTTCATATAACTTGAATCTGAATACAATGGAATGAACGATTTACAAATGAGAAATCTATCCCTATTTATAGTTTCTAATGGATGCGAGTGAATCGATGTGTCCTTTGATGAAGAATTGTGTCTCTAGATCTTGCGGTCAAGATTGAATGTGAAAAGGTATGTCTCTTGGATCAAAAGTCACGTCCCTTCTTCCTTTGCTGCCGTCGACCAAAAGAGTGTGACCCAAGGGAGATGTCGATTTCCTTGGGGTGTTGGATACAAACTTCAGACTTGACACCTTTGGTCCCCGAAGTTCATAACAATCTTCTAAACTATTTTTATACTATATTCATAATAACCCTTGTACTTAGACGTGAAGGAATTAGTATTTCATTCACCCCTAATCACGAGCATCCTTAAGTTGTTGTAGATCTTGAACTCCGAGCAGTTCTCGCATTGTAGCAAACTTGACTCTTGCTAGTGTCTTTGTTAATATGTCTCCCCGTTGTAGTTCTCCACTGATGTGTTCCACACTGATGTGTTCGTTCTCCATGCAATCTCTTATAAAATGTAGCGTGTCTTAATGTGTTTGATTCTTCCATGAAAGACTGGATTTCTAATGAGTGCTATTGCAAAAACATTGTCCACCCTTAGTGTTATCTTTTCTTCCTTCCATCCTGTAACTTTACTTAGCAATCTTTTAAGCCATAGTGTTTCGCATGCTACTGCAGTGGCTGCCATGAATTCCGATTAACATGGTGAGAGTGCCATTGTCTGTTGCTTCTGTGGGCACCAGGTTATAGGCAATGTTGCAGAAATCGGCCTAGGCGGCCGATTAATCGGCGCCTAGGCGCTAGTCGGTGAGTTACTGACTAATTTTGAGCTAGTCGGTCAAATTAATCGGACATGGTCAAAGTCGGTCCAAGGCGGTCAAAATCTGTAAAAATCGGTCCAAGGCGGTGAGTTACTGACTAATTTTGAGCTAGTCGGTCAAATTAATCGGACATGGTCAAATTCGGTCCAAGGCGGTCAAAATCTGTAAAAATCGGTCCAAGGAGGTGAAAATCGGACTAATCGGTCCATTGTTTTACAGCCTATTAAACCCAAATTTTGACCCATTAAACACCGATTTTGAAACGGGCCATTGTTTTACGACCCAAATATTAATTATAACCTATTTTATCTTCACAATTCAGTCGTCACCTATGTTTTGACCACCAGCTCCTAAAACCCAGCTCCTAAAATCGGACACCAGACACCACCAGCAGCTCCGACTTCCTCCGCACACCACCAACAGTTTAAGTTTAAGTTTAATTGCTTATGTTTGAAACATACTATTTGAAACTTGAAGTATTTATGTGAATTTTGAAGTATTATTTTTATATTATTGTGTGTATATATATAAATTTGAAAAATTACATATAAAAAATCCCATTCCGATTAATCCCGATTAATCCCTAGGCGGTACCTCACCGCCCGACTAGCGCCTAGCGCCTTCTACAACATTGGTTATAGGTGATTCTCCAAAGTAGAATACCAGACCGGTTTTACCTTTTCCTTGGTTTATGTTAAGTCCATAACTACTATCACTATAACCTATGATCTTACATCCTCCTTGCTTCTTGTAGGTGATCCCATGCTCTTTAGTTCCTTTGATATAACGTAGTACTTGCTTCACTCCTTTCAAGTGATGCTCCTTTGGTTCTTGCATGAATCTACTAAGCAGACTGTCTAGGTAACATAGATATGGCCTTGTATGCAATTAGTACTGGAGAGAACCTATTAGGCTTCTGTAATGCATTGCATCTACTAGATCTCCTTCTTCGGTCTTTGTTAACTGGGTTCCTGGATTCATAGGAATCTTTGTGTCATTTCTGGTTAACATATCAGTGTCTTTGAGTATCTTATTAATATAACATGTCTGCTTGATGGCTATCTCACCCCCTGCTTGAATAACTTCTATTCCCAGATAGTATGCTAGCAATCCTGGATCGCTCATTTTTAACTTGTTCTCCATCTGAGACTTGAAAATATCTATCTCCTTTCTTGATGTTCTAGTGACTATCAAATCATCAACGTACTCAGACTATCAGTATAGAAGTCTTACTTGTCCTTGTATAGATTGCTTGCTCTAAAGTGCACTTCTTGAAGATAAGTGACTTTAGGGTTTGATCTACCTATGTATTCCAAGCACATGGTGCATGTCTTAATCCATATAGTGCTTTGATTGTTTGTAAACCTTTCCTTCATCTCCCGGCTTTACAAGTCCTTTCGGTCGTAAGACACAGACTGCCCCCTTGAGATCTGAGTGTAAGAATGCAGACTTCACGTCCAAGTGATGTACCTCCCAAACTTGATATGCTGCTAAGGCCAACATTAGTCGAACTGTCTCTATGCGTGCTGCTGGTGCAAATACTTCATCAAAATCTATTCCACGTTGTTGAACGTAACCTTTTGCTACCAGCCTTGCTTTGTATCTAACAACTTCTCCATTTGCATCTTTCTTAGTCTTGAATAACCACTTTAAACCTATTGCCTTGTGATCTCTTGGCAACCCTGTCAATCTACAAAAGTTATTCTTGTTTATCGAGTCTAACTCAGCGTTCATTGCTTCAATCCATTTTCGGTTATTAGATGTTTCCTTGTAATTCCTTGGATCTTCTTCAGTAAGTAGTAATTCTTGTGGATCTACTTGAATTTCCTCCGTCTCTTCGTATAGTTCTTCGAGACTTTTCATTTTTTACTGGAGTGTCACTAATACTCCATGTTGTAATTTCAGATGTAGATGGTCCTCTACTTGATATTTTTCTTAAACTTCTGATGAGTTATGATTGTAAGAATGTGCTGGCGGGGTAACATAGGAGTCTGGTTCTTCTGTCTGATCTACTCTTGCATGTTGATGTTGTGGCCTGCTACTATCAGGACTACTTGGTGCATTTTCTTCTAACTCTGGTGGGTTGTCATCTTCTTGAATGACAAAGTTTATCCATTCGGGATTTCCTGAATATACCATTTCCGTATAAGTATTCCAGCTCCATGGTTGACCTTCCATGAACTTTACATCTCTAGTGACACATGTCTTATTCTTTGCCGGATCATATAATCTATTTGCCTTAGATCCTTCTTCTATTCCAAGATATATCAGAGATGCACTTCTATCATCTAACTTCTTTTGTTGAAGTGGTAATACCTTAGCGTATGCTATGCAACCAAAAACCTTTAAGTGTTCTAGATTCGGCTTTCTTCCTTTCAAAGCTTCATATGGGGTCTTGTTTACCAAAGCTTTTGATGGAATCCGATTTAACACGTATATCGTATGTCTTATTACTTCACCCCAAAAATTTTGTGGCATATTCATTGCCTTGAGCATACTACGAGTAGTTTACAACATCATCGTATTCCTTCTTTCCACTACTCCATTTTGCTATGGGGAATACGACGCCGTAAGCTATCTCGCTATGCCGTTGTCTTTGCAATACTTTTTGAATTCAGCCGACGTGAATTCTCCCCCTGTCTCTGTCCTTAGCATCTTTAACTTGGTTCGTGTTTCTGTCTCCACCTTTTCCTTGAACTGCTTGAAAGTTTCAAATGCTTGATCCTTGGAAGTTTGTAGATATGCCCAGATGTAGCGAGTGCAGTCATCTACAAGTAGAAATGTATACTTCTTCCCAGCATGTGTTGGTGGGATATAGGACCACACAAATCTCCATAGACTAAATCCAAAGGTTTTAAAGATCTGAATTTCGCCCTATTTGGAATTGTTGTCCTACTGTGTTTCCTAATAAGCATGCGTCACACACTTGACTGACATGACTTATAATCTAGACTTGTTATTGTTTACTATTGTAAGTATATGTCACAATAATTATATGACCTTAATAAGGTAATTATGAATAGTTGGTTAGTACATGTCAAATAAATTTCAAGAAATTGTCGTATCTCTGAGGAGATACTTAGGTTCATTTGTTGTCTTTTAGATTAGTATTTATATGTATGTGACTGAACAAATATTAACGAATGTATTGATTTTTCTATGCTTAAAGAAGATTAAAAGTTGTTCATAGTAGAAGGTGAACTGATCATCTCCATGTTAGTTAACAAATAAAAAGTAGGGCATCATACGTTATACTTTTCTCTAAAGTTTTAAATTATAATCCAATATATGGTAATATTTTTAAATGCAATAAAAGTCGCGCCGCGGGTATGGGGTGTTGTTGGTATCACAGTTAACGGGTTCCCAAGACCAATCAGACCGAGAAGAACGATGATCACACATATACTTAAAATATCCGCAAACATCACACCACTTCATCTTCAAACCGAAAATAACAAGAATGGTAAATAAACAACTAACCGAATTAAACAGGAACTTGATAACTTGAATCTTGAATTGTTTTCTTAACGGAAACTTGCATAGATTGACTGGAAATCGAAACCCTATATATATGTGTTGAACCGATGCGAGATGGAGGGATACGTCTCTTGGAAATGTTGTGTCGATTCCAAGTTAACCGCTCATGCGGTTATATCCCTCACACATACCTGTTTGCACAACATGGCCCAAACTCCCAATCGACCCATACTTTCAAGCTAAGGGACTTCTAGTTTTTCTGACCCAATAACATAATGTTAGCCTATGGCCCAATTTGAAATAAAACAAATACACATATTATTCGACCGAATAATAATAAACTAATAAACATAATAACCATAGTGCGAGCGGCCCAATTTGGATCATCGGAAGTTCTTGATTATCGGCTTTAATCTCCCTCCTAATCATGAACATCCGTGATCCGCTTGCTTCCTTTAGTCTTGGTTGTTGTCGGTGACTTTGATGGTTATCCCCAAGTCCGGCTCTTCTTCGCTTTCGACCGCTTCTTATTGTGCCTTCTTCGAGCTAGCTTCATTCACGTCTGGTGCATTCTTATCTTGATGTTTCTTCATCAAGTCGAAACACCACTCGATTAACTCTATGTAGTAAATGTAGGAAACTTTTACTACATGCGCGGCGTCCAGTTAATAACCACACTTGAACACTACTTCGTCCCAAAATCAACTTCAATTACCTTCTTTATTCCACCCTTGACGGTTACCACTCAGTGTAGAAATATCAAACTTATTTCTCTAGCATCAATTAATGTTCGTGGCATAGTGTTTTCCTTGAAAATACCCATGAAACATGGTATAAACCAAAAAAGGATTTCCTCGGAAGTGGCACCATAAAACCTACCATGCCCGACGAACTCTTCATGTAACAACATCAAATCCAACCCTTCTAAACAACTTTCAACAATAATGTCATTCCCAATGACATCCTAGTCATCTTGGGAAAGGACAACTGCCCTTTGACTTAACTCTTGTCAAGAATGCGACAGATTATCCTTCAAACCCTTGTAGTAAATCATGAATCTGACTTTGCCTTCTTCGAGTAAACGATCTCCTTCTTTTTAATACCCGATGTGTGTTCACCGTTCATCCTTTTATTTTTCTCTCTTTCTTTTTCGAGTTATTTCTCGTAATACCCCTCGATATACTCCTTGAGTTTTTCTTTATCCTCACGGTACCTGTTTTCGGCATCTAGACCCTCATAGAATTTGTCTAGATACGCCTCTTCCAATTCTACTTCCGACTTATTTTCAAAAACATCAAACCCTTTCACATGACTACCGTGCATTTTCTTCAAAACACAAGTGTCACCAGTAGTACCCGTTTCAATTCCTTGAAACAATAATTGCTCTAGGATTAAAACATTTTTCTTAAGACTCGGAACGTAACTAACACACAGTATGGTTTTGCTCTTTCCATCCACCGGAATCTTAACTTCGCCAACCCCATTCGTTGTCACACCAATATGCTTTTTAAAACGTTTATACACACTCCTTTTGCCCGTCATGTGTGTCTTAAAACTTGGATCCACTACCCAAATTGAATCCCAATGTCCTCCGCAAGTACCATTAACAAAGTAATCATTTTCTACAGGTAATGGGCTATGGGTAATGTACTTACTAGGATATATAGAAGCGATGTGCCCGAATTGTTTGCATATTAAACAGCGATTCCAAGCCTACCTCGGTCTCCCGACCGGTGCACTTCCCCTACTGCCAAACTTCCTCGCAAAACCCCTCAGAACCATCTTCTTGGGAAAGTTTTTGATGGGTGTTTTCCACGAGCGACTGGATGGCTTCCCTGCGCGTAGTGTTTACCTTTTTTGCTGTTATGACCGCACTTTCCAGCGTTCATCCTATCATCATCGAAATCGGCATCAACCGACTTCCCTTTATACCAATGTTGGCATCACAGTTAATGGGTTCCTAGGACCAATCAGACAGAGAAGAACGATGATCACACATATACTTAAAATCCCCGCAAACATCACACCACTTCATCTTCAAACCTCGAAAATAACAAGAATCGTAAATAAAATTTAACCAAATTAAACAGGAACTTTATAACTTGAATGTTGCAATTTTTTTCTTATCCGAAACTTGCATACATTGACTGGAAATCGAAACCCTATATATGTGTTGAACCAATGTGAGATGGAAGGATACGTCTCTTGGAAACTTTGTGTCGATTCCAAGTTGTAGGACCGTGTTTCGGGACCAAAACCGTGATTATCATGTTTATGTTCATAGTCGGGAAGATTAGAGACGGATAAAAGTACTTACTTGTATAGATTCAGTAACATAACAATACAAGTCGGCCCGATTAACAAGCTAATCGAACCATACCAAAGGAGTACACATCCGGGGAGAGACCAAGTGGTGATCTCTCCCTGTGGGGTCTCAAACCTCCTAAAACTTCCAAGTGTTACAAATGGCAAGGGGTTGCTATTTATAGCCACACCCCCTTGTCTTGCAAACACGCACGGTCAAACAAATAACCCTCTCGTTTGACCACTTCAAACGAGCGGGGCAATACACGTTCATTTGACCATTTCACTAACTATTACATATTCAGCATAAAATAAAATAAATCTAATCTATTCGACAAGCATCGGACACAAAATCTGCATCAACAAATTCCCCTTGTCCGTTGCTGTCGAATGCTGAAAATGCAACTGTAATCGATCTTCAGTCAAGTATTTATCTTCCTTGTGTTAACAAATTCCCCCTTGACCGATGATCCAGATAAGTAGTATCTTGACGCTCCTTGTATAATATTTCCCCCTTAAATTATGCGTATCCGTGTTGGGTGTTGTGCAATGTCCTAACAAGGCTCAATTGACCGATCTTTCGCTGATCTTCCAATACTCCAACCGACATTTGATAAGGGTTCCATTCTTTAAGAACTGCATCAAGTCTTGATCTGTCATAAGAACTCTATTTCTTTCAAGCATACTACATTGGTAAAAGTATCTGATGAACTATCTTCTGTAAACCGTCTTTGTGGAATAGACCAAGTAATGCACTTTAATCCTCAGCATCAATACTCAGGAAAGTCAGCTAGACCGAGTATATCCCTTGCAAGCTCAACCAAACAGCACGCTTAGTTGAACTACATCCAGATCTCATTGTCTCGCCTTTGTGAAGTTGACCAAGTAAAGCACTACGGATCTTCAGCATCAGTACTTAGGATGTCTGCTTGACCAAGTACATCGTTTGCAAACTCAACGAATTGAGTTACCCCCAGATCCCTGTAAAATCCCAAAGAAACATCAAACTCAAAACCGAATCCTGTAGGTCTTCAGCCTTGAACTATCAGCTTTCATAAAGATTCCCCCAGGTCTTCAGTGAACAGTGCTTTGAAACTACTGTCGACTTTAGATACCTGTATGTTTCTGTGCAAAACTCTTCACGCTGGCCGGAGAATTAATTAAAATCCTCAAATATGTGTCTGTGCAAAACATTCCACGCCGAACCGTTAGTGTCACCAGAAAATCACAAACTCTACCACCTGTGATTGCGTTTAGAAATTTACCGAAGAAATTCAACATATGAAAATTTTTTATCCCCCCATTTCTTTGGTAAGATCTCTAAACCTTAACAGATTCCCTCCACTTCAAAGAAACTGTCGTCAATTTCACAGAACAAATTCTCTCCACTGAGTAGAATTTATCTTCAAATGTTCACCAATTCCCTCCACTGAGCGGAACTTTCGTCAATCTTCACTGAATGTTCTCGGTTTTTCGAAAAATCACGAAAATGACTTTCTTCTTTGCATATTCTAGTTGAAAAGGAAAGTCCCCTAGCACCCCGTAAGATTTGACTTGTATCCCTCCAAAGACTTTGTGAACTCGTTAGGACCGGTATTGACATTCCAGGTTCATTCAATCGTTACCAAATACGAGAATATGACAATAAACAAAATGCTTTCTTCTTTGTATATTCTAGTTGATAAAGAAAGTCACCTAGCACCTCATAGGATCCGACTTGTATCCCTCCAAAGATTTTGTGAACTCGTTAGGACCAGTATTGACATTCCAGGTTCATACGTTCGTTTTCAAATGTAAGAATATGACAATAAACAAAATGCTTTCGAACATTTACGAATAACCGATAACAATCATAAACATTGACGTGCGGAAGTGAACATACCATTTTGGGTTTTTGGCCCATAGTAGTCAACTCACCAAAATTTGACGTTTGCATCGGTAACCGTGACTACCCCTCATTCAAAATAAATCATTTGTTTTCATCAAGCTTCATCATCCCGGGAGCTCCCGAACCCGTACAAATTTGACGTTGACATTTAGAAGCGCGGTTCAAATCAACTTCGCGAATGCCCGACTAAAAAGACATTTGCAAAATACCAACTTTTTGATAAAGTTGCTTTGCAAACCATAAAATCGCCAAATATACATGCAGAATGGTTGGATTGATTCTATGTTGTTGACCCATAGAACTACTCATATCTGGCCCAGTCTTGTGAAAAAGTAAACATCATTATATGAGTGGGCCCAAAAGAAAAAAGTATTCCACACAAACCCATTAGAAGCTCGAATCCTCTAAAATACTATGAATGATTCATGTGGTCAAATGGTAGGTAATCCAAAATAATATCCCACATGTGAATCTTGGCCCACTTAAAATAAAACTCCAACTGATGGCTTATGCTGAGATTATCGTTATTAAACTTGGGCCCCTTCTTTTATGCTGTGTTCCAGAGATCCACTTATCAGGGGGAGGGGAGGGGAGGGGAGGGAAAATGGGGTTTTTTTTGCCTGAAAATAGTCTTTCCAATTTGGAAAGACATGGAGGGGAGGGGAGGGATGGGGAGGGATTTTTAACTCGGGAACACACCCTTAATTTCAGGTTGTTAGAATGAAATATATCATGAACACAGCCCAAAATTAAATTGATAATGGCCCAATTATTTTCTTTGAGAACTTGGCCCATTCAAGACATGAACTCACAATCCCTAGTTGCAAACATATGTCAGCCGTTAATGGAACCCTGCACTCTTTCTTCTGCGATACAACATCAGCATCCAGACATCCAAACCCCAGCCGCCACTATCACCTTCCATCATCCTTGTCTTCTTCTTCGATGAACAATACCAGCAGCCATCATCCTCTTCTACACTCTCTCTCTCTCTCTCTGCGATACACACCTCCAAAAGCAAAAAGCTTCTGTGCAGCCGCCAATTCATCTTCCAGCTCCGATTTGGAACCACCAGGTCCACCACGAACCACCGTAAAACACCCACCTTATCAAACCAAACGAGGACTTCAACAAACCGGTTCGCAAAAATGTTCTAATTCACCAGAATCAACACGAAAGAAGATCATGATGGTGACATCGAGCAGAGAACTCTGTACCCAGGACTCAGCCACGGCGTCCTTCGTTGGGGCTTTCATGAGGTATCACAGCGAACAAATCTGAAACACTGACCTGTTAACATCTGATCGGAGTCCGGAGACTAGTTAACATCGGAGACTGATCAATATCTGATCGGAGACCAGTGATTCTTCGCTGACCTGTGTTGGTGCACTTGTGTCTGTACTTTGACTGTATTTTGTCATGATATAAAACGATGTCTTTGTTAGTCTTGTAAGTTTGACCAAGTCAACCATCCTCCTGGTTTGACTTAGCCAAACAGTTAGACAATGGTTGTAATATGTCTGTGTCGAAGGATGTGTCATCGAAGGATTGTTTATATCCTTCGATGAGCTCGAAAGATAAGCCTTCGATGGATGGTTGATGGACCTCGAAGGATATCATCCTTCGAGGTATATGTGGATCCTTCGATGTGTTTCAGGTCGATAGATGATCTTTCGATCAGTCTATCTGATCCTTCGACCAGACGTGCTGTGATGGATATATATATCCATGTAATGTGTTCACTTCATTAAGTAGAAAAGAGTGAGACAGGGACAAGAGAGAACACACACGAGAGAGAGAGTTTACAGAATACATTTGTAAACCTTGTGCTGTAACCGACTTTCATAGTATTAATACAGAGGTGTTAATCGGTGAATATTGTGTGTCGTGTTCTTGTCGTGTTTGATCTCGGTTTGCATCTCTGGTTGGATTCCGCACAACCGGACGTGTTTGTACACAAGGATTAGGCGACTAGATCCTCCCCTAGCCGGACCTACAAGTGGTATCAGAGCCGTGGCTCTTTTCCTTGTTAAAAACCGAGTTTATACAAGACTTTGGAGTGTTTTGGACAAAAACTCACATGGTTTAGCACCCGTTTTTAGTATTTTTCTCGCTTTTCTTGACGTAAAAACGTGTTCTAAACTAACCGGGTGTGTTAAAGGACGGGTTGGGTAACTTAAAAACTTGTTTTTAAGAATTTTGGTCATCTCCGGCCAAATTCTGGCTTACTCCGGTGACCGGTTTCTGGATTAGAACCTTCGATTTTTAGTATATTTTATTGTTCAAATCTTGGTTTTGGTAAAAGGCATGGTCTGACCATACCTTTCTGCCGAAAGATTTCTACCAACCCATCACCTTTTCACCAACCTGTCACTTCTCTTGTCAACTGTGTCAGTGCAGATCGAAGGATATCCTTCGGAGTAGAAAGATCATCTTTCGATCAAAGGAAGTTCGATAGATTATCATCCTTCGAACATCCTTCGAAGTCTGTGACTTATCCTTCGATCCAAGGAATCTTTTCGAAGCATACATCTTTCGGTCTACAGTTCTTTTTCGAAAGATAAGGATCCTTCGATTGGAGAATCTTTCGAAATCATTGTTCGGAATTCAACAGTGATCTTTCGAACACTGTTGATCCTTCGAACAAGTCTTGATCCTTCGATCTTAGTCTGTTTATGTTTAACAAGTTTGTGATTTTCAGGTATTATTTTTCTTGATCAAAAATGAATCCAAGATGGGGTAGACCGGTAAATACAGAGATGTATTTTGGTACTCCGTCTCCGGATAGCGGAAAGTATAGAAACACGAGTTTGTCTCCTTCGTGGGCCGAATCTCCCGCACCGGTATCTTCTCAAGCTAATGCAATTTCTACTGGTCAATGGGCATTCGTATCAAATCAAACTCCAAGTATTCAAAGCATTCTCTTAAGCGAGAGCGAAACCGGAAGTTTGAATCGGCCTTCAAAGTTGATGCACTTATATGAATATCCAGGATGGATTGACAGATTTCATACATACGTTCTTGGACAAAATACAGAATTGTGGTTGCGGTTCATCACAGATTTCGATCAAACAATAGAGGTTGCCGCATCATCTGCTGCTACATTTGCAGATCTTACGGAAGATCAGAAGAAGGTCTATGATTTGGAAAAGAAGGCATATGCCATTCTTACTCAGGCGTTAAGTAAAGATATTTATCATCAATTTGTCAGTTACAAGACAACGAAGAGGTTGTGGGATGCATTAAAGACAAGGGGCGTAGGAAATGAAGCGACCCGTCAATTGAGAAGAGACCTGCTAAAGAAAGAGTTTGATGGTTTTACTTGTATGGAGAATGAATCTTTAGGAGATTTGACAAGTCGATTTAATCATTTGCTGACTGAATTGACAAATTTTGAGGTTGTTACAGCTTCAGCAGAGATTGTGAAAAAGTTTGCAGATGCGTTGCCACCTCAATGGAATACTTTCTTGGAAATCATGAAGTACAATGGCACTTTAGCTACAACAAACTTCAATGACTTTGTTCAACTCCTGGAAAACAAGAATCAGGAAGAAACTCTCAAGGCAAAAAGAGTTCCAGTGCCACAAAATCCTGAAATGTATTATGGAACTTCTAGCACTTCTACAAAACCTTCTTCACATGCTCCAATTCAAACAGCGTATGTGTCTAGCACTGACATGTATGGCAATCCTATCCAAGTTCCAGTCCCTCCAAAAACTGACATGTATGGAAATCCGCTTGAACCAGTTCCTCAACCAGTACCACAACAGCAAAGCCAACGACCTATCAGAGCAACTGATATGTTCGGAAATCCATTACCTGTTCGATCTACCGGACCAACAGACATGTATGGGAATCCACTTCCTCCTCAACAGCAAGCGTGTTATGGAAGCACATCATCTGCTGATCAGCAATCAAAGCCAAATACAGTACGGCTCGACACCTCAAGCTTTTCTAAAGTCAGTGTGGAAGTAGCAAAGGAACACATGGAGCTGCTAAACACTTTGGTGAGCGCATACTGTGGATTAGTGGAAGGTCAGATTGGCAACATTAATCTGACACAAGAAGACTATCAGCAGATCGATAAAGAGGAGATGGAGATGATGGACATCAAGTGGGCCTTTGCCAGTGCTGTTAGGCGAGCAAAGGATTTCATGGAAAGAACGGGCAGAACCAGCTTGGAAAGCAAGAAAGACACCAAGTATGGGTTTGATAAGCAGGCTGTTAAGTGCTTCAATTGTGGTGAACGTGGTCATTTCAAACGTGAATGTACGAGGCCATCTCAACATGGAAACCAAAATCCTTTCAGAGGTCAAGGCAACAGGGCAAATCAGAACCAAGTAAGGAACAATGAGCGAACATTGGTGCCTGTCAACAACCAGAGTCAAGCAGGACCATCAAATGCCAACCAGGCACTTGTGGTTCAAGTAGATGAAGGTTGTGATTGGTCAATTCAGTTGGGAAATGATGCTCTAGATGGAACAGCTTGTTTTGCTGAAGTTGTCAAGGATCTTAAACACGCCAGTGGTGGAGAATCTTCCACCAATGGTGATGAATCTTCTGAAGATGAAGACTCTTCTGGTTATAGTAGAAGTTCAGATGAAGAATCCTTGAGTTCAGGTGATGATCATGTGGATGAGACATCAAGTGCGTCAGTCGATGCAGTTATTGATGAGCTTTTGGAAGAAGCTGCAGCAGGAATTGAAAGAAGATCTATTTTGGTGGATCAAGCTGCTTACTCTTCGTCTTCTCTCCATTCAGCCTTTATGGCTAATGTCGACAGTTCATCAAGTCAGGTATGTGCCGATGAACCCACTGCTGTTGTTTGTGATAATTGTGATAGATTAAGTGTTAAATGTGCTGATTTAGAGGAAAACATGTCTGAGTTGCAAGGCAAACATGATGCTTTACATGCTAGTTTGTTTGACTTGCAAGACAAACATGTTTCATTGAATGATAAGTGGTGTGAATTGCAAAGTAAACACGAGGCTTTGCAAGAGAAATATGATGTGACATTCATTCACAATCAGAAATTGACCGTTGATCTTTCGAAGTGCACTGAAGCCAACATGTTTTATGAAAACCATGAAAAGGAGTTTAAATCGGTAATTGAAAAATTAAAGAAAGATAAAACCGAGTTAACTAAAATGGTTTCCAGAAAACAAACTGACATTAATTTGTATATAACTCGTCGTGAGGTAATGCAAAAGGAAATGGCTTGTGTGAAAACTGAAAGTGAGGCGATCCAACTTAAGCTAGACAGTTATTTGAGCTCTAGCTATGTGTTGGATCACATCATTGACGTACAGAAAGAGAAACGGGATGTCACATGCATTGGATACAAGAAATGTCCACCACCTGTGAGACACAATTATGATGCCACGCCTGACGAGGAGGATAGAACTTTCTTTGAACCATCTGTTCCTCTAGATGTTAATGAATTTGCAACAGGACTCGGATACAAGAAGGAAGTATCATCAGAATCGGATGTGTCAGCAGATACATGTGTGTCTTCTGCTGAACCGAATCAGAATCCTCCAGTTGTGATTGAGGATACTGATTCTTCTGATGATGAATCTGATGATACTGATTCGGAAAAGTCTGATGCGGTAATCAAAGAAGAGGACATACCTCTTGAGAATCATATTCTATGTGATCCTCCCGTAAAACCTGCTAAGACTGTTCCAACCGAGTCCACATCTGCAAAAGAGTCTGAAAGTGTGGATTTGCTGTACACTCTTGTTGGTGATGATAAAATTTATTCAGACAAAGATTTTCCTATTAAAAATGTTAATCAATCATTAATCAGTAAAGTCTTTGAAAAATCGACAAATAAGTTTTTGGGAAAGACAGGATCACATGTTACAGTAACACAGTGCCCTCCTATCCCAAAGGCCGAAGTTAGAAAACAATTTGGCAATAAAAAATTACCAACAGTGCAAAAACAGCAAAATCATACCAAACCAAAAGGAAAAGCAACGACTCAAAGTCAAAAGAAGCCAAATCAAAAAAAGAACAAGAATGTGAACTTTGTGAAATCTAAGGGAACGGACAAAATTGAAAAGTTTGAAAACCAATCTAACTTAGATTTTGTCAAGAAAGCAACAGTGATGAAAAGAAATGAACTAAACAGTTCAAAACCTAGTACCTCAGGATCACAAAGTTCATCATCGGCAAGACGATCACATGATACTTCGGGGTTTGTTGAACGAAGATCATGTTTTGAATGTGGTACAATTGGACATATAATTCGAAATTGTCCATATCTTCATAAGTTGAAAGCAAAGGTTGATGATCCCCGTGAACGAAATCACCAAAAGCGATCTGTTTCTGTAAAACAAGATCCCCATCTTGTAAAAGAAAGGGAAAAGAAACAGAAACGCCAACAAGTCAAGGTGATTGAAAAGGCACTTAAAACTGATGTGGTTCAAAAACAATCTGTTTCAGTTAAACCAGAAAACTCAAAATTTTCAAAAACTTCAAACAATCACGAAGTTAAATTGTTAAACAATCAAACTGGTAAAACTCAACAGACATGGAAACCTAAATTGACCACAAATTCAGGGGGGCCATCACAATTTTCAAATCATCAAAGAATAGAAGTTATTGTTGTTGATGAACATGGAAGACCCAAGACCACAATGGCTTGGGTCCCTATCTCCAACTAATCATATGAGTTCATGTGCAGGGTGTTCCAGGAGGAACTATCAGTAGTCATTGGATTGTTGATAGTGGGGCATCCAGGCACATGACAGGCGACATGAAGCTTCTCTACGACGTTAAATCTATTAGAGGAGGTTATGTTGCTTTTGCTGGAGATAAAGGCGGATATATTACGGGTGAAGGAATGATTTCCAACGGGGTTGTTAGCTTTGATAAGATCAACTTTGTACAACAACTTGATCACAATCTTCTTAGTGTTTCTCAAATTTGTGATAAGCAGTTCTCAGTACACTTTGATGCAAATGGATGTTATGTGCTGAAACCCGGCTTCAAAATTCCAAAAGAATGGATTCTCTTGTCGGCTCCAAGGATAAATGATCTGTATGTCCTTGATATGAGCCAAGCTATCACAACGTCTGCACAAGCAACTTGTTTCGTTTCCAAAGCCACAGAAAAAGACTCAGTCTCTTGGCACAGACGAATGGGTCACATTCACTTACGCAAAATGAATCATTTGGTGTCAAATGAATTGGTGAATGGTGTTCCTCTTAAAAACTTCCATCTTCAAGACGTCTGTGTCTCGTGCCAGAAAGGAAAACAAACGAAGAAGCGACATCCTACAAAGAAAATCAACACGGTGGCTGTTCCTCTTGAACGTTTGCACATGGATTTGTTCGGTCCTGTCAAGCACAAAAGTATTAGGAATGATCAATACTGCCTTGTGATAACTGATGATTATTCAAGATATTCTTGGGTGGCGTTCATGGCACATAAGAGCGAAACCTTCGGTATTATCAAAAACTTGATCATTCAGATTGAAAATCTATATAAGTTGAAGGTTAGGCGGATACGTAGCGACAATGGTACTGAATTCAAAAATCATGCCATGGCGGAGTTTTGCACTTCAAAAGGTATTCTTCACGAATTTAGTGCAGCTTATACTCCTCAACAAAATGGCGTCGCTGAACGTAAGAACCGCACATTGATCGAGACTGCTAGGACAATGTTGGTAGAGTCACAGTTGCCGATTCCCTTCTGGACTGAAGTTGTGGCCTCTGCATGTTATACGTTGAACCGAGTCCTTACAGTCAAAAGGCACAACAAGACCTGCTTTGAGCTTATTAACAAACGGAAACCAGATTTGTCATATCTTGAACCGTTTGGAGCTCCGTGCACAATGATCGATCCTAATGGAAAGTTTGGAGCAAAAGCAATTGAGGGATACTTTCTTGGGTATTCCACCCCAAACTTAAGAGTCTGGAATCTAGAGACTAAAAGGGTCGAGGAATGGTCTGAAGTCAGAGTACAAAGGCACACTTTACCAGTCAGAAATCCAGGTCAGCCTCGGATGTTTGAGTACGATGACTTTTTCAATTCGATCAATGTTGAAGCAGTTGAAGAAAATGCTGCAGCAAGGATGTTTTTCGAGAGTGACAACGCAACAGATTCACCGTTGGTTCGTCCAATTATTGTCAATCAAGAAGCATCTTCAGTGAACAATAATGCTCTCGATAATGAGGATTTTCACGATGCTACCGAATTGAACGAATCTTCAGAGGATGATGAATTTCTCGATGCAGATCAAGAAGCTCCAATAACAGCAGTTCATGGTACTTCAGAGGGTACACCTCCAGTGGACGCCCCTAGAACAACTGAAGCTACTGCATCATCCTCTTCGTCAATTCCGGGCATTGAATTGATTGTTCATCTCAATCTCAACAATCTGGGTACAAATATTCCAGTTCAAGATAATCCAGAAACAAGGATTCACAATACCCATCCTCAACAAAACATCATCGGAAATGTACAAAGTGGCATTCAAACAAGAAACATGTTGCGGAACAACAACAATGCAGGCTTGTATGCGGCGATTAGAGAATCTGGTCAACAAAATGATTGGTCTTTCGCGTGTTATGTCTCACAGGAAGAGCCAAGAACTTGGAAAGAAGCTTTGAAAGATAACTCTTGGGTTGAAGCAATGCAGGTTGAACTGCAACAATTCCAGAAGCTTGGTGTCTGGAAACTCATAGAGAAACCTGTTGGTTACAAGAAGATTGGTACCCGTTGGGTGTTTAAATGCAAAAAGGATGACCGTGGAGTCGTTATTCGAAACAAAGCAAGGCTAGTCGTTCAAGGTTTTCGTCAGATAGAAGGGATCGACTACAACGAAGTGTATGCACCTGTTGCACGTCTAGAAGCAATTCGGATCTTTCTGGCTTATGCCTCATTCAAAGGTTTCAAGGTATACCAGATCGACGTGAAAAGTGCATTCTTACATGGTGTGGTGGAAGAAGAGGTGTACGTCGAACAGCCTCCAGGTTTTGAAGATCCTATCCATCCCGATCGGGTTTGGTTGCTCAACAAAGCTCTATATGGTCTTCATCAAGCACCGCGAGCTTGGTACGCAACCTTATCTAATTATCTGCTGGAGAATGGATTTCGCAGAGGTCTTATCGATTGTACTCTTTTCATCAAAGAACAAGATGGAGATCTTCTACTGGTATAGGTATACGTTGATGATATTATATTTGGTTCTACTAATGATGTTTTGTGTAGGAATTTCGAGCGCATTATGCAGGATAAATTCGAGATGAGTGCTATGGGGGAAATGACTTTCTTTTTGGCCTACAAGTGCAACAAACCGAGTCTGGGATATTCATCCATCAGACTAAATATGTTGGTGACATCTTGAGCCGGTTCCAGATGTCTGATGCAACGCCCATCGGTACCCCATTGCCGCAAAATCACGGAATTACTCCAGACTTGAAGGGTGAAGCTGTTAGCCCCTCATACTACCGCGCGATGATCGGATCTCTTATGTACCTCATAGCATCAAGACCAGATATAATGTACCCAACGTGCCTGCTTACCAGATATCAAGTCAACCGAAGGCCTCACATCTTGCAGCTGTAAAAAGGATTTTTCGTTATTTGAAGGGTTACCCTGACACCGGTCTATGGTACCCTAGGGATAATAACTTTGACTTGATCGCATTCAGTGATTCTGATTTTGGCGGATGCAAAATC
Source organism: Helianthus tuberosus (assembly GCA_030545235.1). Classification (NCBI taxonomy): domain Eukaryota; kingdom Viridiplantae; phylum Streptophyta; class Magnoliopsida; order Asterales; family Asteraceae; genus Helianthus; species Helianthus tuberosus. The sequence goes on along the minus strand of CM060370.1, from coordinate 146,248,755 downwards.
GACGGCAAATCTACAACGGCTGGATGTCAGTTTTTGGGAAATCGCCTAGTCACATGGCAGTGCAAGAAGCAGACATGTGTATGCTCTCATCAACATGCGAAGCTGAATACATTGCTGCCTCAAGTTGTTGCTCCCAAGTCCTGTGGATCCAACAACAAATGCGAGACTACGGTTTTGAATTCCTAACTACTCCTATTTACGTTGATAATTCTGCTGCCTTACAGATCACTAGAAATCCTGTGCAGCATTCAAAGACTAAGCACATCGAAATTAAGTATCACTTCATACGTGATTGCTTTGAGAAAAGGCTAATCGATGTTGCTTACGTCCACACTGATGACCAACGTGCCGACCTTTTTACCAAAGCATTTGACAAATCAAGATTTGACTTTTTAGTATTGGTAAACGGCATTAAGGTCAAGCAAGAGCAATACCAACATCGGAAAATCATTTTTGTAAATACCTTTGTGTTTTAAATTTGTCTTAGTTTATTGATTTTAGGGGGAGTAAATCCAAATTTGAAAATCCAAAAACATCGAAAAATTTCAAAAACACAAAAACAATAGAAAAACAAAAATGAGTTTCCTGGCGAGCAAAGAGAAAATGATTGTACATCAGTGGTCTGTCTAAACCTCTTTAAACCTAAAATGAAAAACGATAAGCAGCTCTATATAAGATGTATCGGTAGGCTCACAATCATTTTAAAGTGTGCAGGGTGATATAAACTTAAATCGACTGAAGACTGGGTGGGAACCATTCATTGGCATATGGTCTTAGTACCGAAATTTCGTTTGATAGATTGCCGAGGTTCTGAGATATTCGGTCTTTATGCTGCTTATCATCTGGGTATCATGGTTGTTTCTTTTACCGAAAAATAACGGGGACGCAAGTCTAGATCTTCCATGATACCATACATACGTGTACATACTGCATACGACCTCAATAAGTGATAAACAATCACATGTCCCTCAAATAAGTGATAAAATATCACATCTATCCGGGAGTCAAGTTCGTCTCTCTGCTGTACGAAAGTACTGACCTGTTCACGGACTTGCTCCTGTGCCCTCATGCATCGAAAATCAAGTTCCTCATCAATAAGTGATTCTATCACATAGGGCTTGTTTTCAATCAAAATAAGTGAGAATCTCACATCATATACGGTCAAACAGATGATAATCGGTATACTCACCGGTAAGATGAACCCTCGTGCATACCTTGATACGGGAATTTGTCGTGATGTGGATGAACACCGGTCGGTAAGTATAAATCATACCTTAACGTATCCCCTCGCCATGATTACATTTGATAAGTTGAGCTTATGTGGATAACAATACCGATAATTGTTATAGGATGTTTATCTAAATGTTAACTAATTGAACAACAAGAGCGTTTTGACATGACCGTACACTGATATGATTCTCTTACCCTCGAAACTCGCAAAAAGAATGTCTGTAAATATTTATTTACTGCTTTAAATTTCTGCATCTCTGTATATATTTATTTACTGCTTTCTGTCTTTACATTTGAAATATTCAAAAATACCAAAAAGATTTTAGGTGTGTTTTAATATAAACTTTATAAAAGCCAAAAAGATTTTATTTCTATTTTATTTTCGATTGTACGATGTTGGATCTCGAGTCTTCGATACCTGAAACCTGATTGAAAACCGAAACGACTAAATCTTCATAAACGGTCGAAATTTGCAAGTTTTGAAAGTGAAAAACTAAAATTGATAAATTTGTTAAACTTTCAAACTGTCGGACGGTAGTTGATTGAGATATGGTCATACGTGTGTTGCCTGTTATGTTAGCTATATTCCAAGCAGTTGTTCTCATTACGCGTTTAGATTTCTTGCATGTGCAGATTCTAAAGGCAAGGAGAACATGGTCGATGACAAGCTTCGGAATGAAGACACGACGTGAAGGCACTCAAGTGATGAAGATGATCGAGTTGCCGCTGACCATCATCAACACCACAAGGATCTCAAGTTGTAAAGATCAAGTATTTCACGAGCATAACTCAAGGGGGAGCTTATGTTAAGGGGGAGTTTGTCAGCACACTTCCTACATGAAACGGGGAGTTTGTTGGTACACTTTCTGCTTTCAAGACGTGAAGACTTTAAAGATCCTCCGACATTGAAGACTTGAAAGGACGTCAAAGACTTGAAGACACAAAGATCAAGTTATAAAGATCGAGACAAAGCTACAGCCAAGGGGGAGTTTGTTGGTGCACTTGTGTCTGTACTTTGTCTGTATTTTGTCATGATATAAAACGATGTCTTTGTTAGTCCTGTGAGTTTGACCAAGTCAACCATCCTCCAGTTTGACTTGGCCAAACAGTTAGACAATTGTTTGTAAGTTGGCTGTGTCGAAGGATGTGTCATCGAAGGATTGTTTAGATCCTTCGATGAGCTCGAAAGATAAGCCTTCGATGGATGGTTGATGGACCTCGAAGGATATCATCCTTCGAGGTATATGTGGATCCTTCGATGTGTTTCGGGTCGATAGATGATCTTTCGATCAGTCTATCTGATCCTTCGACCAGACGTGCTGTGATGGATATATATATCCATGTAATGTGTTCACTTCATTAAGTAGAAAAGAGTGAGACAGGGACAAGAGAGAACACACACGAGAGAGAGAGTTTACAGAATACATTTGTAAACCTTGTGCTGTAACCGACTTTCATAGTATTAATACAGAGGTGTTAATCGGTGAATATTGTGTGTCGTGTTCTTGTCGTGTTTGATCTCGGTTTGCATCTCCGGTTGGATTTCGCACAACCGGACGTGTTTGTACACAAGGATTAGGCGACTAGATCCTCCCCTAGCCGGACCTACAACCTGAAGATGCTTCGTCCAATAACATAAGGGTTTGTCGCCCAGTGAGTCTTCGTCAAACCAGTCAAACAAGATGAGTCTTCATCAGTCAAGTTAAATTTTCGTCGACCAAATTGAGGTTTCGTCAAACAAAGGGTTCGTCGAACAAAGTGTTGGCGAAGACTTGAAATTGGGGCTGACGAACTCTCCAATCTTCGTGAGTGCATAAACATTGATGAACCTTCACTCTTTGTCAGGTTTCGTCCAATGCAATCTTCGTCGATACATCTTTGTTCGGCATCACAGGTCTTTGTCAAGGGAGTCTTCGTCGCAGGGGGTTCTAATCTGAAGAAAACCCTATGTTTTCAAGCAGCCGCCACCCTCTTACCTCAAGAACATAGCACTGTTCACTTGCAGATCTTAACGAAAATCCTTAAAAACATGATATTTGATGATGAAAACTTGTTGATTTAGGTGTGAAACATAAAACCCAACACTCGTATATGTTCTGTTTCATCTAGACTCGCGAATTTCAGTCCAGATCTGGGTTTTTCTTCATTTTCACCATTTTTACATCTTGAACAAAAATCACAATAAACACAGATCTAGAGCACATGTGATTTAGCAAACTGTTAGATTTACTAAATCGGCTACCATGGCTCTGATACCAATTGTAGGACCGTGTTTCGGGACCGAAACCATGATTATCATGTTTATGTTCATAGGCGGGAAGATTAGAGACGGATAAAAGTACTTACTTGTATAGATTCAGTAACATAACAATACAAGTCGTCCCGATTAACAAGCTAATCGAACCATACCGAAGGAGTTCAAATCCGGGGAGAGACCAAATGGTGATCTCTCCCTGTGAGGTCTCAAACCTCCTAAAACTTCCAAGTGTTACAAATGGCAAGGGGTTGCTATTTATAGCCACACCCCCTTGTCTTGCAAACACACACGGTCAAACAAATAACCCTCTCGTTTGACCACTTCAAACGAGCGGGGCAATACACGTTCGTTTGACCATTTCACTAACTATTACATATTCAGCATAAAATAAATCTAATATATTCGACAAGCATCAGACACAAAATCTGCATCAACACAAGTTAACCGCTCATGCAGTTATATCCCTCACACATACCTGATCGCACAACATGGCCCAAACTCTCAATCGACCCATACTATCAACCTAATGGACTTCCAGTGACCCATTAACATCATGTTGGCCTACGGCCCAATTCGAAATAAAACAAATAGTCATATTGTTCGACCTAATAATAATAAACTAATAAACATAATAACCATAGTGCGAGTGGCCCAATTCGGACCATCGGAAGTTCTTGATTATCGGCTTCAGGTGTGACAATGATAATTTTTAATTTTAATAAAAATATGGGAATGTGATTCCTTGTTGAGCTAATGTTAGAACACAGAAAGGTATTTAGAATGTCATTACTCACAGTTATAGATCCATTGTTTCCAATATGGAAATTTGCTTCCACTTGCAAATGCAGAAGGCTTGTGTGCTAATTTGTGAAGAGCATAATCGCCATGGTGATCCGCCATGATGCCAAGCTTTGGGAACAACTTGAGTAGCTCGGAAGCAATATCTATGGCATTTAGAGTAGAACATTGTGAGTACCAATTAGTGAGATTCTTTAAAATTGTAGACAAAACAAAATAAAAAATATAAAAAAACTCAATTGACTAACCATAGAAATCTGCGGTGATCAAATTATTCAGCAGCAACACACCATCCAATCCGTTGTTTGCGTTAGGGTTATCCGGGTCCAGCAGGTGTTTTGGAGTCTTGGAGTAGAGATAGTGAACCATTCGCTTTCTACCATACATTGATGCCACAATGACAGGAAGGGAGCTCTGCTCAGTATTTCCACTTTTTATAGTAACCAAATTGTTATTCTTTTCCACCATGGCTTTAGCCAATGTTATGTTTTCGGTTATAGCAGCTAGAGAGAGAGGAGTGGCCCCAAACTCATTGCTAATTTCTAATTCTTCTGGGGGTATCTTCTTCACTAAGTCTAGTGCAATCTCTAATTTTCCGGAGAGGATTGCAATGTGGAGAGCTGTATCTCCATGTGAAGATACAATGGATGTTGTAGCATTGTGTTCCTTCTTAAGGGCCACATTCTATACTTTTTTAGAATAATACAAAGTTAAGTTATTGCAATATAAAAGGCATACAAAAATTGACAAACTACTTCACCAGAAACATCTTGATCTTTTTTATGTGTAACCTCAGGATGTTTTGTTGGGATACGACCCAATTCAGCCAAATGATCCCAAGCGAATTTAGCAGAGACATGTGTATTCTTCTTATACTTGGAGTAAGCTTGTGATCCACAAGCGAGTTGAATAGCATGCAAAGCCTGAGAGTTCTTCCTTTGCCATTCTTGTGATTGCTCTTCCTCGGATGTAGCTTCTCTTAAGACCACATCCCATAAGCCTTGACCAATTAGATAACTTTTTAAACATATTTTCCAAAACTCATAGTTCTCTTCTTTGAACACTTCTGGTACAATCCCGATCATAGCCATAGTTTTTTTTGCGTACTAATCTATGAAAATTTAAAGTGTTTAATAGAAATAAAAACGAAAATTGGATTATAATATTTCACACTCTATCAGCTAGGACATAACAATCTACACTGACAATTTAACTCGTGGCACACTTAACTTTCATTTCTAGTTCCAAAGTGAATCACACTCGCATAATCATTAAATTAAAGATTTCCCTCTATTGTACATTTGCTTAGCATTCGATTTCATTTCACAATGAATGTATATTCCCCCTTTTGCTGATAATCATCCATGTGAGTGAAATCGAGTAAAATCAAGGTTAAATCTATGAAGATCATACTGTAGGTCCGGCTAGGGGAGGATCTAGTCGCCTAATCCTTGTGTACAAACACGTCCGGTTGTGCGGAATCCAACCAGAGATGCAAACCGAGATCAAACACGACAAGAACACGACACACGATATTCACCGATTAACACCTCTGTATTAATACGTATGAAAGGTTCAGTTACAAGCTATGTTTACAAATGTGTTTTGCAAACTCTCTAAAACACTCGTGTGTGTATGCTCTCAACAGAATGCTCTATGTGTTCTCTGTCTTAACACAACACACTACATGAGTATATATACCCGTCACAGCTTGTCTGGTCGAAGGATCAGATAGACTGATCGAAAGATCATCTATCGATCTAAAATCTACCGAAGGATCACATATACACCTCGAAGGATGATGTCCTTCGAGGTCCATCAATCATCCATCGAAGGCTTATCTTTCGAGCTCATAGAAGGATCTAAACAATCCTTCGATGACACATCCTTCGACACAGACATATTACAACCATTGCCTAACTGTTTGGCTAAGTCAAACCAGGAGGATGGTTGACTTGGTCAAACTTACAAGACTAACAAAGACATCGTTTGGTATCATGACAAAATACAGACAAAGTACAGACACAAGTGCACCAACAAACTCCCCCTTGGCTGTAGCTTTGTCTCGATCTTGGTCTCGATCTTTGTGTCTTCAAGTCTTTGACGTCCTTTCAAGTCTTCAATGTCGGAGGATCTTTAAAGTCTTCACGTCTTGAAAGCAGAAAGTGTACCAACAAACTCCCCGTTTCATGTAGGAAGTGTGTTGACAAACTCCCCCTTAACATAAGCTCCCCCTTGAGTTATGCTCGTGAAATACTTGTTCTTTATGAATTGAGATCCTTGTGGTGTTGATGATGGTCAGCGGCAACTCGATCATCTTTGTCTTTTGAGTGCCTTCACGTTGTGTCTTCATTCCGAGGCTTGTCATCGACCATGTTCTCCTTGCCTTTAGAATCTGCACATGCAAGAAATCTAAACGCGTAATGAGAACAACTGCTTGGAATATAGTAAACATAAACAAACGACACACGTGTGACCATTGTTTAATCAAACATCGTCCGACAGTTTGAAAGTTTAAGACATTGTTCAGCTTTAGGTTTTTAACTTTCAAAACTTGCAAATTTCAACCGTTTATGAAGAATTAGTCGATTTTGGTTTTCAATCAGGTTTCAGGTAACGAGGACTCGAGCTCCAACATCGTACGATCGAAAATAAAATAGAAATAAAATATTTTTGGCTTTTATAAAGTTTATATTAAAACACACCTAAAATCTTTTTGGTATTTTTGAATATTTCAAATGTAAAGACTGAAAGCAGTAAATAAATATATACAAAGATGCAGAAACTGAAAGCATTAAATAAATATTAACAGACATTCTTTTTGTGAGTTTCGAGGGTAAGAGAATCATATCAGTGTACGGTCATGCCAAAACGCTCTTGTTGTTCAATTAGTTAACATTAAGATAAGTATCCTATAACAATTATCGGTATTGTTGTCCACTTAAGCTCAACTTATCAGATGTAATCATGGCGCGGGGATACGTTAAGGTATGATTTATACTTACCGACCGGTGTTCATCCACATCACGACACATTCCCGTATCAAGGTATGCACGAGGGTTCATCTTACCGGTGAGTATACCGATTATCATCTGTTTGACCGTATATGATGTGAGATTCTCACTTATTTTGATTGAAAACAAGCCCTATGTGATAGAATCACTTATTGATGAGGAACTTGATTTTCGATGCATGAGGGCACAAGAGCAAGTCCGTGAACAGGTCAGTACTTTCGTACAGCAGAGAGACGAACTTGACTCCCGGATAGATGTGATATTTTATCACTTATTTGTGGGACATGTGATTGTTGATCACTTATTGAGGTCGAATGCAGTATGTACACGTATGTATGGTATCATGGAAGATCTAGACTTGCGTCCCCGTTATTTTTCGGTAAAAGATACAACCATGATACCCAGATGATAAGCAGCATAAAGACCGAATATCTCAGTACCTCGGCAATCTCTCAAACGAAATTTCGGTACTAAGATCATATGCCAATGAATGGTTCCCACCTGGTCTTCAGTCGAATTTAAGTTTATATCACCCTGCACACTTTAAAATGATTGTGAGCCTACCGATACATCTTATATAGAGCTGCTTATCGTTTTTCAGTTTAGGTTTAAAGAGGTTTGGACAGACCACTGATGTACTATCATTTTCTCTTTTGCTCGCCAGGAAACTCATTTTTGTTTTTCTATTGTTTTTGTGTTTTTGAATTTTTTTTTAATGTTTTTGGATTTTCAAATTTTGGATTTACTCCCCCTAAAATCAATAAACTAAGATAAATTTAAAACACAAAGGTATTTACAAAAATGATTTTCCGATGTTGGTTTTACTCTTGCTTGACCTTAATGCCGTTTACCAATAATAGAAAGTCAAATCTTGATTTGTCAAATGCTTTGGTAAAAAGGTCGGCACGTTGGTCATCGGTGTGGACGTAAGCAACATCGATTAGCCTTTTCTCAAAGCAATCACGTATGAAGTGATACTTAATTTCGATGTGCTTAGTCTTTGAATGCTGCACAGGATTTCTAGTGATCTGTAAGGCAGCAGAATTATCAACGTAAATAGGAGTAGTTAGGAATTCAAAACCATAGTCGCGCATTTGTTGTTGGATCCATAGGACTTGGGAGCAACAACTTGAGGCAGCAATGTATTCAGCTTCGCATGTTGATGTAGCTACACAGGTGTGCTTCTTGCACTGCCATGTGACTAGGCGATTTCCCAAAAACTGACATCCAGCCGTTGTGGATTTGCCGTCGATTTTGCATCCGCCAAAATCAGAATCACTGAATGCAATCAAGTCAAAGTTATTATCCCTAGGGTACCATAGACGGTGTCAGGGCAACCCTTCAAATAACGAAAAATCCTTTTTACAGCTGCAAGATGTGAGGCCTTCGGGTTGACTTGATATCTGGCAAGCAGGCACGTTGGGTACATTATATCTGGTCTTGATGCTGTGAGGTACATAAGAGATCCGATCATCGCGCGGTAGTATGAGGGGCTAACAGCTTCACCCTTCAAGTCTGGAGTAATTCCGTGATTTTGCGGCAATGGGGTACCGATGGGCGTTGCATCAGACATCTGGAACCGGCTCAAGATGTCACCAACATATTTAGTCTGATGGATGAATATCCCAGACTCAGTTTGTTCTACTTGTAGGCCCAAAAAGAAAGTCATTTCCCCCATAGCACTCATCTCGAATTTATCCTGCATGATGCGCTCGAAATTCCTACACAAAACATCATTAGTAGAACCAAAAATAATATCATCAACGTATACCTGTACCAGTAGAAGATCTCCATCTTGTTCTTTGATGAAAAGAGTACAATCGATAAGACCTCTTCGAAATCCATTCTCCAGCAGATAATTAGATAAGGTTGCGTACCAAGCTCGCGGTGCTTGATGAAGACCATAGAGAGCTTTGTTGAGCAACCAAACCCGATCGGGATGGATAGGATCTTCAAAACCTGGAGGCTATTCGACGTACACCTCTTCTTCCACCACACCATGTAAGAATGCACTTTTCACGTCCATCTGGTATACCTTGAAACCTTTGAATGAGGCATAAGCCAGAAAGATCCGAATTGCTTCTAGACGTGCAACAGGTGCATACACTTCGTTGTAGTCGATCCCTTCTATCTGACGAAAACCTTGAACGACTAGCCTTGCTTTGTTTCGAATAACGACTCCACGGTCATCCTTTTTGCATTTAAACACCCAACGGGTACCAATCTTCTTGTAACCAGCAGGTTTCTCTACGAGTTTCCAGACACCAAGCTTCTGGAATTGTTGCAGTTCTTCCTGCATTGCTTCAACCCAAGAGTTATCTTTCAAAGCTTCTTTCCAAGTTCTTGGCTCTTCCTGTGAGACATAACACGCGAAAGACCAATCATTTTGTTGACCAGATTCTCGGATAGCTGCATACAAGCCTGCATTGTTGTTGTTCCGCAACATGTTTCTTGTTTGAACGCCACTTTGTACATTTCCGATGATGTTTTGTTGAGGATGGGTATTGTGAATCCTTGTCTCTGGATTATCTTGAACTGGAATGTTTGTACCCAGATTGTTGAGATTTAGATCAACAACCAAATTCAATGCCCGGAATTGACGAAGAGGATGATGCAGTAGCTTCAGCTGTTCTAGGGGCGTCCACTGGAGGTGTACCCTCTGAAGTACCATGAACTGCTGTTATTGGAACTTCTTGATCTGCATCGAGAAATTCATCATCCTCTGAAGATTCGTTCAATTCGGTAGCATCGTGAAAATCCTCATTGTCGAGAGCATTATTGTTCACTGAAGATGGTTCTTGATTGACAATAATTGGACGAACCAACGGTGAATCTGTTGCATTGTCACTCTCGAAAAACATCCTTGCTGCAGCATTTTCTTCAACTGCTTCAACATTGATCGAATTGAAAAAGTCATCGTACTCAAACATCCAAGGCTGACCAGGACATTTGACTGGTAAAGTGTGCCTTTGTACTCTGACTTCAGACCATTCCTCGACCCTTTTAGTCTCTAGATTCCAGACTCTTAAGTTTGGGGTGGAATACCCAAGAAAGTATCCCTCAATTGCTTTTGCCCCAAACTTTCCATTAGGATCGATTATTGTGCACGGAGCTCCAAACGGTTCAAGATATGACAAATCTGGTTTCCGTTTGTTAATAAGCTCAAAGCAGGTCTTATTGTGCCTTTTGACTGTAAGGACTCGATTTAACGTGTAGCATGCAGAGGCCACAGCTTCAGTCCAGAATGGAATCGGCAACTGTGACTCTACTAACATAGTCCTAGCAGTCTCGATCAATGTACGGTTTTTACGTTCAGCGACGCCATTCTGTTGAGGAGTGTAAGCTGCACTAAATTCGTGAAGAATACCTTTTGAAGTGCAAAACTCCGCCATGGCATGATTTTTAAATTCTGTACCATTGTCGCTACGTATCCTCCTAACTTTCAACTTATACAAATTCTCAATCTGAATGATCAAGTTTTTGATAATACCGAAAGTTTCACTCTTGTGTGCCATGAACGCCACCCAAGAAAATCTTGAATAATCATCAGTTATCACGAGGCAATATTGATCATTCCTGATACTTTTGTGCTTGACAGGACCGAACAAATCCATGTGCAAACGTTCAAGAGGAACAGCCAACGTGTTGATTTTCTTTGTAGGGTGTCGCTTCTTCGTTTGCTTTCCTTTTTGGCACGAAACACAGACGTCTTGAAGATGGAAGTTTTTAAGAGGAACACCATTCACCAATTCATTTGACACCAAATGATTCATTTTGCGTAAGTGAATGTGACCCATTCGTCTGTGCCAAGAGATTGAGTCTTTTTCTGTGGCTTTGGAAACGAAACAAGTTGCATGTGCAGACGTTGTGATAGCTTGGCTCATATCAAGGACGTACAGATCATTTATCCTTGGAGCAGACAAGAGAATCCATTCTTTCGGAATTTTGAAGCCGGGTTTCAGCACATAACATCTATTTGCATCAAAATGTACTGAGAACTGCTTATCACAAATTTGAGAAACACTAAGAAGATTGTGATCAAGTTGTTGTACAAAGTTGATCTTATCAAAGCTAACAACCCCGTTGGAAATCATTCCTTCACCCGTAATATATCCGCCTTTATCTCCAGCAAAAGCAACATAACCTCCTCTAATAGATTTAACGTCGTAGAGAAGCTTCATGTCGCCTGTCATGTGCCTGGATGCCCCACTATCAACAATCCAATGACTACTGATAGTTCCTCCTGGAACACCCTGCACATGAACTCACTTGATTAGTTGGAGATGGGGACCCAAGCCATTGTGGTCTTGGGTCTTCCATTTTCATCAACAACAATAACTTCTATTCTTTGATGATTCATAAATTGTGATGGTCCCTCTGAACTTTTGGTCAATTTAGGTTTCCATGTCTGTTGAGTTTTACCAGTTTGATTGTTTAACAATTTAACTTCGTGATTGTTTGAAGTTTTTGAAAATTTTGAGTTTTCTGGCTTAACTGAAACAGATTGTTTTTGAACCACATCAGTTTTAAGTGCCTTTTCAATCACCTTGACTTGTTGGCGCTTCTGTTTCTTTTCCCTTTCTTTTACAAGGCGGGGATCTTGTTTTACAGAAACAGATCGCTTTTGGTGATTTCGTTCACGGGGATCATCAACCTTTGCTTTCAACTTATGAAGATACGGACAGTTTCGAATTATATGACCAATTGTCCCACATTCAAAACATGATCTTCGTTCAACAAACCCCGAAGTATCATGTGATCGTCTTGCCGATGATGAACTTTGTGATCCCGAGGTACTAGGTTTTGAACTATTTGGTTCATTCCTTTTCATCACTGTTGCTTTCTTGACAAAATCTAAGTTAGATTGATATTCAAATGTTTCAATTTTGTCCGTTCCCTTTGATTTCACAAAGTTCACATTCTTGTTCTTCTTTTGATTCGGCTTCCTTTGACCTTGAGCCGGTAATTTTTGTTTTGATTTATTATGATTTTGCTGCTTTTGCACTGTTGGTAATTTTTTATTGCCAAATTGTTTTCGAACTTCGGCCTTTGGGATAGGAGGGCACTGTGTTACTGTAACATGTGATCCTGTCTTTCCCAAAAACTTATTTGTCGAATTTTCAAAGACTTTACTGATTAATGATTGATTAACATTTTTAATAGGAAAATCTTTGTCTGAATAAATTTTATCATCACCAACAAGAGTGTACAGCAAATCCACACTCTCCGACTCTTTTGCAGACGAGGACTCAATTGCAACAGTCTTAGCGGGTTTTGCAGGAGGATCACACAGAATATGATTCTCAAGAGGTATGTCCTCTTCTTTGATTACCGCATCAGACTTTGCTGAGTCAGTATCATCGGATTCATCATCAGAAGAATCAGTATCCTCAATCACAACTGGAGGAGCCTGATTCGGTTCGGCAGAAGACACACATGTATCTGCTGACACATCTGAATCTGATGATACCTCTTTCTTGTATCCGAGTCCTGCTGCAAATTCATTAACATCTAGAGGAACAGATGGTTCAAAGAAAGTTCTATCCTCCTCGTCAGGCATGGCATCATAATTGTGTCTCACAGGTGCTGGACATTTCTTGTATCCAATGCATGTGACATCCCGTTTCTCTTTCTGTACGTCAATGATGTGATCCAACACATAGCTAGAGCTCAAATAACTGTCTAGCTTAAGTTGGATCGCCTCACTTTCAGTTTTGACACAAGCCATTTCCTTTTGCATTACCTCAAGGCGAGTGATATACAAATTTATGTCAGTTTGTTTTCTGGAAACCATTTTTGTCAGCTCAGTTTTATCTTTCTTTAATTTTTCAATCATCGATTTAAATTCCTTTTCATGGTTTTCATAAAACATGTTGGTTTCTGTGCACTTAGAAAGATCAACGGTCAATTTCTGATTGTGGATGAATGTCACATCATATTTCTCTTGCAAAGCCTCGTGTTTTCTTTGCAATTCACACCACTTATCATTCAATGAAACATGTTTGTCTTGCAAGTCAAACAAACTAGCTTGTAAAGCATCATGTTTGCCTTGCAACTCAGACATGTTTGCCTCTAAATCAGCACATTTAACACTTAATCTATCACAATTATCACAAACAACAGCAGTGGGTTCATCGACACATACCTGACTTGATGAACTGTCGACATTAGCCATAAAGGCTGAATGGAGAGAAGAAGAAGAAGAATAAGCTGCTTGATCCACCAATATAGATCTCCTATGATTTTCTGCTGCAGTGTCTCCCAATATCTCATCAACCTCTGCTTCAACTGACACATTTGATGTCTCATCCACATGATCATCACCTGAACTCGAGGATTCTTCATCTGAACTTCTACTATAACCAGAAGAGTCTTCATCTTCAGAAGATTCATCACCATTGGTGGAAGATTCTCCACCACTGGCGTGTTTAAGATCCTTGACAATTTCAGCAAAACAAGCTGTTCCATCTGGAGCATCATTTCCCAACTGAATTGACCAATCACAACCTTCATCTACTTGAACCACAAGTGCCTGGTTGGCATTAGATGGTCCTGCTTGACTCTGGTTGTTGACAGGCACCAATGTGCGCTCATTGTTCCTTACTTGGTTCTGATTTGCCCTGTTGCCTTGACCTCTGAAAGGATTTTGGTTTCCATGTTGAGATGGCCTCGTACATTCACGTTTGAAATGACCACGTTCACCACAATTGAAGCACTTAACAGCCTGCTTATCAAACCCATACTTGGTGTCTTTCTTGCTTTCCAAGCTGGTTCTGCCCGTTCTTTCCATGAAATCCTTTGCTCGCCTAACAGCACTGGCAAAGGCCCACTTGATGTCCATCATCTCCATCTCCTCTTTATCGATCTGCTGATAGTCTTCTTGTGTCAGATTAATGTTACCAATCTGACCTTCCACTAATCCACAGTATGCGCTCACCAAAGTGTTTAGCAGCTCCATGTGTTCCTTTGCTACTTCCACACTGACTTTAGAAAAGCTTGAGGTGTCGAGCCGTACAGTATTTGGCTTTGATTGCTGACCAGCAGATGATGTGCTTCCATAACACGCTTGTTGTTGAGGAGGAAGTGGATTCCCATACATGTCTGTTGGTCCGGTAGATCGAACAGGTAATGGATTTCCGAACATATCAGTTGCTCTGATAGGTCGTTGGCTTTGCTGTTGTGGTGCTGGTTGAGAGACTTGTTCAAGCGGATTTCCATACATGTCTGTTTTTGGAGGGACCGGAACTTGGATAGGATTGCCATACATGTCAGTGCTAGACACAAACGCCGTTTGAATTGGAGCATGTGAAGAAGGTTTTGTAGAAGTGCTAGAATTTCCATAATACATTTCAGGATTTTGTGGCACTGGAACTCTTTTTGCCTTGAGAGTTTCTTCCTAATTCTTGTTTTCCAGGAGTTGAACAAAGTCATTGAAGTTTGTTGTAGCTAAAGTGCCATTGTACTTCATGATTTCCAAGAAAGTATTCCATTGAGGTGGCAACGCATCTGCAAACTTTTTCACAATCTCTGCTGAAGTTGTAACAACCTCAAAATTTGCCAATTCAGTCAGCAAATGATTAAATCGACTTGTCAAATCTCCTAAAGATTCATTCTCCATACAAGTAAAACCATCAAACTTTTTCTTTAGCAGGTCTTTTCTCAATTGACGTGTCGCTTCATTTCCTACGCCCCTTGTCTTCAATGCGTCCCACAACCTCTTCGTTGTTTTGTAACTGACAAATTGATGATAAATATCTTTACTTAACGCCTGAGTAAGAATGGCATATGCCTTCTTTTCCAAATCATAGACCTTCTTCTGATCTTCCGTAAGATCTGCAAACGTAGCAGCTGATGATGCGGCAACCTCTATTGTTTGATCGAAATCTGTGATGAACCGCAACCACAATTCTGTATTTTGTCCAAGAACGTATGTATGAAATCTGTCAATCCATCCTGGATATTCATATAAGTGCATCAACTTTGGAGGCCGATTCAAACTTCCGGTTTCGCTCTCGCTTAAGAGAATGCTTTGAATACTTGGAGTTTGATTTGATACGAATGCCCATTGACCGGTAGAAATTGCATTAGCTTGAGAAGATACCGGTTCAGGAGATTCGGCCCACGAAGGAGACAAACTCGTGTTTCTATACTTTCCGCTATCCGGAGACGGAGTACCAAAATACATCTCTGTATTTACCGGTCTACCCCATCTTGGATTCATTTTTGATCAAGAAAAATAATACCTGAAAATCACAAACTTGTTAAAACATAAACAGACTAAGATCGAAGGATCAAGACTTGTTCGAAGGATCAACAGTGTTCGAAAGATCACTGTTGAATTTCGAACAATGATTTCGAAAGATTCTCCAATCGAAGGATCCTTATCTTTCGAAAAAGAACTGTAGACCGAAAGATGTATGCTTCGAAAAGATTCCTTGGATCGAAGGATAAGTCACATACTTCGAAGGATGATAATCTATCGAACTTCCTTTGATCGAAAGATGATCTTTCGACTCCGAATGATATCCTTCGATATGCATTGACACAGTTGACAAAAGAAGTGACAGGTTGGTGAAAAGGTGATGGGTTGGTAGAAATCTTTCGGCAGAAAGGTATGGTCAGACCATACTTTTTAGCAAACCAAGAATTTGAACAATAAAATATACTGAAAAAGGAAGCTTCTTATCCAGAAACCGGTCACCGGAGTAAGCCGGAATTTGGCCGGAAATTACCAAACATCTTAAAAACAAGTTTTTAAGTTACCCAACCCGTCCTTTAACACACCCGGTTAGTTTAGAACACGTTTTTACGTCAAGAAAAGCGAGAAAAACACTAAAAACGGGTGCTAAACCATGTGAGTTTTTGTCCAAAACACTCCAAAGACTTGTATAAACTCGGTTTTTAACAAGGAAAAGAGCCACGGCTCTGATACCACTTGTAGGTCCGGCTAGGGGAGGATCTAGTCGCCTAATCCTTGTGTACAAACACGTCCGGTTGTGCGGAATCCAACCGGAGATGCAAACCGAGATCAAACACGACAATAACACGACACACGATATTCACCGATTAACACCTCTGTATTAATACGTATGAAAGGTTCAGTTACAAGCTATGTTTACAAATGTGTTTTGCAAACTCTCTAAAACACTCGTGTGTGTATGCTCTCAACAGAATGCTCTATGTGTTCTCTGTCTTAACACAACACACTACATGAGTATATATACCCGTCACAGCTTGTCTGGTCGAAGGATCAGATAGACTGATCGAAAGATCATCTATCGATCTGAAATCTACCGAAGGATCACATATACACCTCGAAGGATGATGTCCTTCGAGGTCCATCAATCATCCATCGAAGGCTTATCTTTCGAGCTCATCGAAGGATCTAAACAATCCTTCGATGACACATCCTTCGACACAGACATATTACAACCATTGCCTAACTGTTTGGCTAAGTCAAACCAGGAGGATGGTTGACTTGGTCAAACTTACAAGACTAACAAAGACATCGTTTGGTATCATGACAAAATACAGACAAAGTACAGACACAAGTGCACCAACACATACGAGTGAGATGGATTTTGGTAATGAAAGTGAAAGCTATGAATGTTATTGAGCATACCCACGAGGCATATTAAAATCTAGTTTACAAGAAAAATTGACATGTAATAACAATATACTTTCACCGGTGTGCCCATTTTACAAGCTATATTATTTAAAGAATCAAAAGAATTACTAGTATCACTTTTAGAAAGCTGGGCCGAATTAAAAAATTGGGCAATTGTGAATTTCGGTCACAAATAGCTTATTCTGACCGAAATTGTGGTGGCAAAAACTTGCTTTGGTAAATTCATATTGCGACCGATTTGTTAACGACGGTAGCTAAAATTCCAACCATTTTTTCGGTCACACATCGTTCGCTGATATTACAAACTTTTTTTTGTGGTCCCATTTCTCAGTTTACTAGTACCGGATGGAACATGTTTACAAAATGCATCACATAAATTGTTACAATAAATTTGAATCTTGTGTATTAACAGATATAAAACCATTGACATCTCAGTTTTAATGAAACTATAAAAACCAGAATAAAGACCACAACGAAAAATAGCTAGGGCGTCACAATTCGTTACAAGAAAAATAACATTATACAAGAGAATAATAGGAAGAATAACTTACAGTGTTTTTTTTTCTTAACGTCCGCCTTGATGAGAGTTCTAGGAATACACAATTTTATATAGTAGAAAATATTCATAAAGACAAAAGAAGATTTCTTTAACCTCGTCCCGTAGTAGAAAAGATTCATAAAGACAAAAGAAGATTTCTTTAACCTCGTCCCATAGTAGAAAAGATTCATAAAGACAAAAGAAGATTTCTTTAACCTCGTCAAGTGATTCTTTATTATGCAATTCTCTTTTTCCTTCTTATTTCCTTCCTTTTTGTGTCGTGGATAACACATGAAAAACACGTTAGTGGTAAGGGCAGTAAGCAAGCCAAATACATTAATGATTTATAAAAGGGGTTTATTAGTAATTTAAATATTATTAATTTATAGTTGTACTTAAAGTTAGGGTTATACTTCTAACCCATACTCATCAAGTCCAACGCATAAACACTAACAAAAATAAAAATAAAAATAAACGTGATCCGTCAAAGCACCTAGCTTACCCAAAAAGGAAACGAAATTAGAGAATTAGTTTTTAACCATTCGTGGATGACTGACAACAACTAATTGATGAATGCCCGGCAAGCGTCATAACACATTTAACTTTTCTTTTATCGTTAAACAAACAGAATATTAAATTAAAATATAGAATAATAAAAACAAAAGTTTTAAAGCATGTCCATAGTTACTTACCGGATAAGCTTTCATATAAGATTTTCTTGAAGTCTTTTCATTATTTGTCGGGCAAGAGCTCATTTGTGACAAACAATCCATGATCCATCACAAATTTGGATATAAGGCTTTCATAAGTCATCTGATAATATTGATTTTCGACTTTCATAACTTGTCAATAGATCGGTCATAAATCTATATTATATATATACACTTGAACCTCTATTATTTTCATGTTCTTCGTTCCGAATCTCCTTTCTCAGGTGGTAATGTTTATTGTTGCGTACTAATTTTCAATATATTTATTGAGTAAAGTTCTTATACAAATGGCCTTATCGTACAAAACGTACGAAAGGCGTGAAAAGCTAGAAAAAACGCAGTGGAATTTTCGTAATTTATTTTACTCGTAATTACTCTACAAGGTCAAAATTACCCTACAAAATCATTTGTAGAGTAATTATGATACTAAACAAAATTACCCTGTCAAAATTACCTTAGAAGATAATTTATAGACTAATTATGTTATTCTACAAAATTACCCTATAAGAAAAAATTACCATACAAGATCAAAATTACCCTACAAGATCAATTTACAAAATTACCCTACAAGATCAAAATTACCCTACAAGATCATTTTTAGGGTAATTTTGATAATTACTCTACGAGTAATTAATTACGAAAATGTCACCAAGTTTTTTGTATCTTTTCACGCCTTTTGTATGTTTTTTACGATAAGGTTATTTGTATTTTATTTTTGCCTATATTTATTATATTATATCATTAATTTCAAACAAAAAGTTATGTAAAACTAAAAACTTATACTTTAAATTATACATATATGATATTTATAAGAATACATAATAGATAGGGGAGACATCAAGAGAAAACTCAAAATCTCTATATTACATATATGTAATATACCATATATTCCATGTTACATATGCAAAATAATCGTATGTTGCACATATGCAACTTTGATGTATTACACGTATGAAATATATGCTATATTGCATACAAGTAATATGGAGTTTTTGAGTTTTGTCACTAACAATGAGTTTTCTTTTGATCCTTTATATGTATAGATATTACAGTGTTTCATATAACTCGTTCCAGTGTTTCAGTAAATAGCATTCATGAAATCAAAACAAGGTTTCATATAACTCGTTCCATGTGATTGTTATGATATTACAGTGTTTAATTTCCTAACCTACAAGCCTAAAGAATCTTTGTTCTTTTCTTTTTAATTTCCTTTCCCTTTATGCCATGCGTGGATAACACAAGAAATGATACATTGCTTTACAAATGGTTTATTAGTAATTTATTGGTCCCGAGTGTTGCGATACTGTTCTAGTCCATACCCATCAAGTCCACAGAAAAGACTACTCGTATACAAAATCTAAAAACCACTACAAGAATTTAGACCCGGGCCTACCACATCTATAGTGATGACCTTCTTTGTCATCATACCTCAACTTGTAGCGATGACATTCGTTGCTATAGAGTTTCTCAAAGTTTTGACCAGCTATTTTTAATTACAAAACTTGCATAGTCCTAATTACACCAAATAAATCATAATCTACTTCTTGTTTGAGATTGAACCCAAGACTTTCCACTAAGTGACAAGAACCCCTTCCAAGTGAACTAGCCCCACAATGGCGACCAGCTAAACTCTATAGCGGGGATATGTGATCGGTATAGGGTTTGGCAGGGTGGTGGTAAATTTTGTCGCCTGAGTGAAAATCTATGCTGGTTATATGTCATTGGCGTAGAACATTATTTTTGTATTTCTTAAAAATAAAATCCATTATATTCTTTTTTTTTCCTTTTTTATGTTGAACCTATAGCGACATGCATGTCACCGCTGTAGAATTTTATTTTGTATTATTTTATTTTTATTCTCAAATAAGTTAACCCGTCAAAATCAATCATTGTAGACCTCATCTATGTCTCTCTGTCAAGCATCAAATCGCAACCCCTCTCTCACGACCATCACCGTCGCCACCCTAAGACACCTTCTCAGTGAGCCACCTTCACCGTTAATTTTGAAGGTTTAAACTTTTTTTTAAGCTTTTCGGTCTTTGTTTTAATGTTTTTTTACCCAGTAATGTTGGTTTCCCTAAATCAATTTAGGTTATTATATTCACTAGCGTTGATGGAGTATTTAAAGGTATTGAAATGTAAACTTATGATTTTGTGTATATATATACACACACATAGAAAATATAGGGGAATGTTCTATGCAGAACACAAAAAATTGCGAGAATACGCAGAACAAAATGAATCACCTATTTTTTTCAATCCTAAAAACCTAAAAAGTAAATGAAAATATTACAAATTTAAGATTTATTGTTTCTCACACTATAATTTAAAACAAAATATCGAAAAAATTTGAAAACTGAACCGGCTTCAAATAGTGTTAAAACAATGAATTCGCAGTCAATCATCTTCCTCAAGTTATTATGTAAAATCTGTTAAACAAAACCAGACTTGGAGACCAAAAGCAAAAACGGCTTCTGATTGTAGCTCGTCAAATTCATTCGCCCCATGCAAAATAATTTACGTGCGTCCGAGTTGGAAGGAAATTTAGATGAGTTATGTGGATGGTATGTCAATTTTGTTGGAGATAAAGATGGTTACATTACCGGTGAAGGAATTGTTTTAAACAGGAAGGTTAGTTTTGAGAAGGTCAATTACGTCCAGCAAGTTGAACACAATATTCTGAGTGTGTCTCAGATCTGTGATAAGAAGTATACCGTTCGTTTCAATGATCATGAGTGCAAGATATTGAAACCTGGGTTTAGGATTCCTTATGATTGGGTATAAATTCGGGCCAAACAAAAGAGGAACGGGTAGGTAGACATGTTAATCGTCAAGTTAATGGAGAATCATACGTGTTTAATCTCCAAAGCAAGTGAGAAATATTCGGTTTCATGGCATCGAAGAATGGGTCACATAGTTCTCGGTGGGGCCAAACAAAAGAGGAACATGTAGGAGTTAGACATGTTAATGGTGAAGTTAATGGAGAATCATACGTGTTTAATCTCCAAAGCAAGTGAGAAATATTCGATTTCATGGCATAGGAGAACGGGTCGCATAGTTCTTGGTGTACTGATTCAAAGTTTCAGTGTCATTATCATTGATGACTATATTTCATGCAAAAAGGGCAAGCAGACAAAGAAGTCACACTGAGGCTCATCAATTCGATTAACACCCCTTTCAGTTGTTACATATGGAGTTTTTTTTAGTCCAGTTAATTAGTCAATTAATCGAGAGAGCTATAGTGGTCATTGCTATTGCTTGGTCATCACCGATGACTACTCAAGATTCTCTTGGTTATTCTATTTTCAAACCAAGGACGAAACCTTTGAGTTGGTAAAGAATATGACTACACAAGTGGAGAATTTGTACAAGATAAATGTTCACCACATCCGAAGCGACACCGCCACTGAATTCAAGAACCACATGAAGGAGATTTTCTATATATCCAAAAGGGCATACTACATGAATTCAGTGCACCATATGTTCCAAAACAGAATGGCATCGCGCAGCAGAAGAACAGATTGAGACGGCGAGAAAAATGTTATTTGATTCTAAATTACCCATCATCAATTTGGGGCTGAAGTTGTTAATACGCCATGCTATACGCTTAATAAAGTCCTCGCAATTAAAAAGAGAAACAAAATGTCTTATGAATTCTTATATAATAGCAAGCTGAATTTAGAAAAATTCAAACCAATTGGTGCCCCTTGTACCATGTTGCATTTCACTGACAAATTTTCCTAAAAAGCAGCCTCATTGCTACTTTATCGGATAATTCAAGATTACAATTTTTCAACTCAGAAATTACTGAAACTGGTAGGATCAAGGATGGTTTCAAATTAGAGTACAATGTAATACCCATATTGGATGTTTGACTATAATTAGTTCTTTGTTGCATTAGATATCCTTGAACTATCTGCAGGTACTGAAGCTGAGCTATATCAGCACTATATGCAAGGTGAATCATTTGGTATTACTGCAAGTCCATTGGTTGCTTTTGTTGTTCCAAATGTTGTAGCAGTTCCGAGTTTGTCAGGAAGGCAAATGTCAAGTTCAAATGTCATTATTAATACATACGAAATTACTCCATCTAGCTAATTTGAAACATCGGTATACCAGTCATTATTAATACATACAGAATTAGTCCATCTAGCTAGCTACATCGCTACAAAAAGACCAACATGAAACTTCAATTTTAGTAGTTTACAACAAATTATTTATCATCATGTCATGTCATAACTAAAACAATCTTTTGGATAGACTTGTGGGGATATGGTGTTATAAACATTTCAGGGTTTTAGAGAGAATTCATACAAATTTCAAACTTGCATTACATTCAAATGTCAACATACATAGGGTATTTATAGGTTGGGATTACTTGGGGAACAAGGAATCTAAACTTAGGATATAAGATAATAATATAACTAATATAATACTAACTTAGGATTAATCATAATTAGGCTAACATTCTCCCCCCTAATTTTGATTTATCCTTTCATGCTTCATATATAGTAGGATCGGATCTTCTTCTTTATACATGAGAATGGATTTTTGCTCATTTTTTGTCTTTCTTGTCGTCCTTTTGTACATTCATACGAGAAGTGACCATAGTTGCGAGATTCGAAACACCTGAATTGCTTTTGTCTTTATTTTCTTGACTCGCACTTGTTTCGCGTCCTCCTCCTCTTCCAAAGTTTCTTTCACGTCCTCTTCCACGATTTTGATTTCCACGTCCTCTTCCATAGTTCCAACTTCCGGGATGATTACTCGAGCTTGACGTTTGGAGTTTAGTTTGATAATTTTCCTCTAGTTCATCTTGACTTTTGAGGCGTTCTTCAAATGCAGTTATTCTACCCACTGCTTCTTCAAACGGCATTGCGTCTATCTCTGAATATTGCTTGATAGTTGCTACAATAGGTAGAAATTTCTTTGGAAGTGAGTTTAGCAACTTTCTCACTATTGCTTAATCTTTAAGAGTCGTACTAAGGCTTTTGAATTTGTCTCTTATGTTGCCTAGCTTGCTTGCAAAGTCGCTTACTGATTCATTTTCTTTCATCTTTAAAATTTCTAACTCGCTTCTCAATGTTTATACTCTTACTTTCTGAACCATATCAGCTCAAAGATATCTAACTTTGATTGATTCCCATGCTTCTAGAAAGTTTGTTTTTCATAGAATGTTACAGTCTTTACAGTCTAGTCTAGAGAATGTTATAGTCTTACAAAAAGTGTAACAACTTTACACTTTTCTTTCTTATCTGACAGTGTGTCAACTACATTGTTACATAAAATCTTGTTGTAAAAAATGTAACATGAACTTTTTACGCATATTACAAATAAAAACTTCATAATTTATAAGTTCTAAAATCCATACACTTCATATAATCTAAAAACTGCTGTAGAAAAACAAAAAAAATGTGTTACGGGTGAGTTACAAAAAATTTGAACAACAAAAAAAATGTAACACATTTTCACTCCTCTCTCCATTGTTACGAAAAATGTGTCAGTGTCAGAAAATGTTATAGTGTCAGTAAAAATGTTGCAGCGAAAAAGTGTAACATGTGGTAGCATGATGTCTATCAATTAGGTTTTCAGAGTTTTTGTAACTCACATGAGATTTCTCCCTATAATTCACCTATATATATAGGAGAAGGATACTTTAGGAACCACCCTTATTGCGAGAACCGCGAGAACCAGTATGAACACAAACAGTAATACCTAAAAAAATCTAAAAAACACCCAATTTTTTTTTTTTTTGGAAAAATCGTTATATTTCGTTGTTAAAAAAATTCAAAAAGAATTCATAAAAAAAATCGAGTAACAATTATCCATGCACATGTGCATATGTATCATTTCTTTCACAAATTCCGTAATTCATTACAAATATTTGACAATTGGACTTTCATTTACACTAGCACGTGTAATACACTACTTTTTACATTAACAATATTAGAAATACACATGTGCATCTATATGTATCAACATGAAATAAGGTGTTTTGGTACACTACTTTGAATACACTTTCTCTTTGATCTATCATTCCATCCATAATACACAAACATGCACATGTGCATTTTTGTCATTTCTTTGACAAATTCCGTAATTCATTACAAATATTAGACAATTGCACTTTCATTTACACTACCCTATGTAATACACTACTTTTTACATTACCAATATTAGAAATACACATATGCATATATATATGTATCAACATGAAATAAGGTGTTTTGGTATATTACTTTGAATACACTTTCCCTTTCTTCTATCATACAATCCATAATACACTACCATTACCTCCTACCATCCATAATACAATACCATTACCTCCTACCATTCATAATACAATACCATTACCAATATTTTCACTTTATTACATGTGTATAAACACCATTTATACCATCCAATCAACATATTACATCATAAATTGACAACTATAACCAAACCATCAACCACTAGATATAACTAACCAAAAAACATGTATATGGGCCTACTTCTCCATTTAAAATCACAAACTTTTTGTACCAAAACACGTTATATATATATCATGGTTATACCTAATGATGCACATGTGCATTTTGAATATTGCTAATGTAAAAAGTAGTGTATTACAGATGGTATTGTAAATTAAAGTGCAATTGTCTATTACTGATAACGTATTATGGAATTTGTCGAAGTAATGATACATATGCACATGTGCATTGATAACTGTTACTCGAAAAAAAAGTTTTTTTTTGTAACAAATAGCGATTTTTTTTAAATATTAAAAAAATTTGAGTGCTTTTTTATTTTTTATATTTTATTTTGTGTTTACATTGGTTCTCGCGGTTCTCGCAATAAGGGTGGTTCTCAAATGAACCTTACCCTATAGCTTCCGGAGAAAACGTCACAAAGTGTGAAAACGGTAAGAAGGATTTTCAGCCACAAGATCTTTGTGATTTGTAGCTAGGATTGATGCGGTGGCACTTTTTATTAATATTGGGAACCTTAGAACTACCAGGAGGGGTAAATTGGGAAGATCCAAATAAGGGTGCACATGCTAGTCATATGTCATTTCCCCATCATATTTAAATGCTGCTTCTTTATAACTATTCCCGAACCAACCTGTTCTCCCTTCTTCTTTGTGAACCAGCTTCAAAAGCGAAATTGGTAACCCGTATCCTTAATAACTCGTTCAATTCTTGTCCAAATAACCCATTCTTGTCCCCAAAGTTTAGGGGTTAGTGGAGAAACATATTCCTATCGTATATTGTGCGTTATACACTATGATTTACTTAATTAAAACCGAAACAAATCACCATTTAAAGTCTAAAGTATCTTAACCAATATAATCCAACTTCGACCATTATAATATCTCAAACTTGTTTGAAACGACATCTTCCCCTTTGAATACAAATCCTCATTCCCAGTTCGTGTAAACAACCTCTACAACTCGCGGATTCAAGGCAAAGGATTTACAGAGCTTGTAACTCCAAGTCTTGATTTCTCTCTCAAATCTTAAGCAAATCGGGTAATTCCAAATCCTAACTTACTTTATTTTTTGAGATCTACAAAACCCCTCTATCAATTTCTTTGATAGACGACATCCAAAATCTGAATTAAATTTCTTGTATTTTATTGTTCTCGAATGATAGCATTTTGGGGCTTTTAATCTTAAATTAGTGTTTTGATGAAATTGAAAGTTGTTTACTATTCACAATCAGTTAGATTAGATCTTGTAATTTTTGAGAATTTTTGGTCATGTTATGGATTTATTTTATATTTTAACCATGTTATAATCACATAAAAAAACATTATAAAAATATGATAGTTATTAAAAAAAGTTTATAAATGTTAAACTGAATTTTCCAGAAAATATATAATTAATGGAATTCTTTTTATAAATATCATTCCTTGATTTATTTTATAATAAAAAGATTTAATTAAATTATGGAAATAATTTATTTTAGGTGTAGGAAACCATGATGACGCAAGACGTATCTTGCGAATAATAAAATTAATTAATTTATTTATTTTAGGTGTCAAAAATTAATAAATGTATTTTAGTTTTCCCCAAAGTCCCCAAATTGTAGGTTGTAGTTTTGTTTGTGGTTTAGTACTTTTTTGTTTTATATACTTAGGTTAGTTTCGTCATTTGGAGTTTTCTCATTCTGTGTACGCTATCTTAGTGAATCAAAATACGCAACCCGTGAGTAGATATTTCTAATTCCCTTTTTTACAATTTAAATATTTTGGTGTGTGTCATGTGTCACTTATTTCATTTATCAATTACATGCAAAAGCTTAATGTGTAATTATTTGGTAGTTGGACTTGTTTGACTAATCATTTAATGTTTTGTGTCGCTAATCAGACACACACATGGATCAGTAGGCTGATCGGTTCCCCATTACAATGGATTGTAGCTTGCTATGGCCATAGCATCAGATTCGCTCGTCGGTGGACTCGAGTCTTACATTTATCGCATTAACGACATTATCGCATTTATCCCAGTTTCGGATCATCACATTATCGCATTGTTTGGTTTGTGGTTTATTTAGTATTAGTGTTGTTGATCACTTATTTACTATTGAATAGCATGATTTACTCACCAACTTGTGTTGACCCAAAATATTTTATTTTAAATAAATAAACAAATATTGTTTTATTTTAAATATTAGATTTACTCACCATTTTGTGTTAACCCAAAATATTTTTACGTATGGTAGAGGTGAACAAGTTTGAAGCGATGAGGACGATGACATGTAGGGATATGCTTAGATAATAAACCGGATTACTTTGTTTATGTTTATGTTTTGTTTCGTTAGATTAACTGAATACTTATTTGGTTTTATGACATTTGCCTAATTCGAATATGGATAATATTTATTTTTAATTAGTTGTCATGAGCTGTGAACAATCATCATGCCCCAGTCACCTAATCCGTTGGAGTGTGACAGATACAAGGAGTTTAACGAAATTTTGCTACATAGAGAATAGTTATGTGTCAGTTTTGCAACATAAATCTATCAACAACAAACTAAAATGAATGAATATAGAAACATTTTATTCAAAGTGATCAAAAATTTATATTAAGGAATAATTAATAATCACGGGATTACAATGAACAAATACTATAATGACCAAACACACACTACCATCATGATCGAGACCATTATTAACTTACCGTCGTGATCCTTTAGTGAAACATGCCTTGGTTCTGACAACGAGATACCTATCGTTAGTGAAGCTTCCATCGAGGATCCTTTGGTAAACACACCTAGTCTGTAAATTCTTTATTAACGCCATGTTTCCCGATAGACCTTCACTGCCGGATCGCTCCACCTTCGCCGAGGGATGTTTGTCGCTGAAAGTCCTCTTTTTTATAGTGGGTGGTTTGCAAAGGTTTCTTTACGAAGGAGGCATGTTTTTTATGTTTGTCAAAAATTGTCGAACCATATGTACGAATAACCATTTCAATTAGGAGAGGAAACTGAAGTGCAGAGAAAAGAACTACCGGGAGAGTAGATAGGACAATAAGAGGTATGGAGACCCAGGATAACGTTTTATGTAGCATAAGATACATCGCTGCAGCAAATGATATCATCATGGTAACGATAGAAACAAACAGGCACGCAATTCCAAAGATCAATTTGGTGGGCAAGGAAACAAGAAAATCATCCTCAGCGTATCGTGCAGTGAGAATTCCTAAGAACATCAACACGGAAGTTGATGATGCAAAGAGAGAAAGTCCATTTGATATCATAAATATCATGAATGTGTTTCTTTCAGTGTTTAACATTACGGGTAGGCCAGACTGGGCCTCATTCCCGCCAGGCATAGTGAAGGCAGTTGTGAACATGACTGCAGCAATAAGAGTTCCTACAATCATACTTGATCCAGCAGTGTTCTTCATCCATTTTCGCCTTCTTTTGCGAGCTCCTTATGTTCATGACTGAATAAAGAGTCAGGCTTTCTATGGCTTTCATTCACTTGATCTTTGTATTTAGGTTGTACTAAGCTTTCCACCTCCTAAAATGTTTAGTTAAATGCATAATGACAATTCAAAATATTTGATTTTAGATGATTTAGAGATGTGATAAGCAATTTTAGACATTTCTTTGGAAGTTTTTGTACAAATAGGCAGCGAACTTATGCAAACCTTGACAAAGGTTTTAGGAGTTCGCTGAAGTGTCAAGCATACTTGCTTGAATTTGTTGGTCAAACGAGAGAACTCCACTATTTGTCCTTATCCAAGTTCACTTGTCACACCAGTAAACTCAAAAAAAAAAAAAAAAAAAAAAAAAAAAAAAAAAAAAACCGCTGTAGATTTTTCTTGAGTACGCATATAGGTGTAGCGAACTGACTATTTGTGCAACAACTTTTCTAGGAATTCCTAGAAGTATTTCCCACATCTCTAAACCACCTACAAATCGGAAAATTCAAAATCATCTCCTAAAGATACCAAGATAGAAATTTTGCTCTACCTTATACCACAGAAGTTCTCTCTGCATTTGTAAGGCCGCTCCCGAAATACGATCAAGTTGAGCCGGAGGAGAGAGTTTCGCTGCGAGATGTAGAAAATTGTTATGAAATATATCGTGTCGACTCGCCACTATGCTCTTCTTTGGTCCCAATCTATAGAAAAGACTGAATATTTTTTCTTGGCGAAGAATAATTGCATGTGAAAAGATTGTTCTTCCTCTTTTGTCTTTCCTCCATATGAAGTCTGGATTGTATGTTAGTAGTTCATTGACGAACTC
This sequence comes from Helianthus tuberosus, assembly GCA_030545235.1. Classification (NCBI taxonomy): domain Eukaryota; kingdom Viridiplantae; phylum Streptophyta; class Magnoliopsida; order Asterales; family Asteraceae; genus Helianthus; species Helianthus tuberosus. The sequence goes on along the minus strand of CM060370.1, from coordinate 146,219,844 downwards.
AACTATCCCATGCTTAATGGCATTGTGCACCGCCTTGTCAATTTCCATTCTTTCAAGCTCTAAGTCACTCATGCCTCTTATTTCCTTAAAAATGCAACCAAGGAGGTTACTTGCTTCATCATTGACCAACTTTTTGTCATGCAAATTCTTGATATCGGGTACTGCAAGCAGAATTAAACACATTTTACACACTCACTTTCTTTCATATAAAATTACACAAAGAGTGAAATCACTAATCTCTACACATCCAAAGTGCAAGGGTTGATTCGTAATTAGTTTAAAGATAGTATATGGCGGTTATAAAGTTCAAGGGCTGAAAGTGTCAAAATGAAACTTGACAACCAACACCCTCAAGGGTTGCGACACCCTTGGAGTGCATCTGTTTGATTTCGCCAGACACTATCAAGGCATGGTCATGTTAATTAGAAGGCATGATCATGTCTATTGGAAGGCATGGTCACGTCTATTGGGAAGCAAGGGCACGTCTATTCAACAAGGAGTTACAAAGGGCGGCAATACATCAGAGACAAAGGGACGCGACTTTTGGAATCAATGGACGCATCCCTTCATGTTTAATCACATCCACACAATTCAAGAGACGCAACCGTTCGCGAGGAGACGCATCTATTAGATCGCACCCTTTAGAAACTATAAATAGGATAGATAGTTTCATTTGTAATTCGTTCATTTCCATTGTATTGTATTCCATTGTACAAATTCATAGTTTATATATTCAAGTTATTCGATTGTCTAGAGATCAAAGATCCATTGGGGCCAACAAAGAGAAGTGCATTTGTTTCAGAATTATGACATACATACCTAAAAACCGTAGCAAGATCCAACCTAGCCGATGTAGTAAGCTAGGCCGGCTAATGAATTCTTCCTCATCTGAGATATCTATTTCGTGCTGAGACCCATTTGTCCCCCTAGTTCTTTTGGTGTCAGCATCCCATGGAGAATGTATACGCACACCTGTTAGAATAATAGAAATCATACAGCTAACCATCAATGAAGTTGATACAGCTAGAAATCATACTTTGAAGATCATTTACATGCAACTTTTAGCTATCCATGTAATCCCAGCAAGAGCATTGCCCCTTGACCCCATAAGGGCAGGCCTCCCATTGGCTAGCTTAAAAGCTTTGAGGTGTCATGGTACTTGTAATCATAATAGTCCTAAGCGAGTATGTACTCAACAACTCCTAAATTGAATCAGTATTTATCATTTCTCATTTAGTCTTCAATTAAATCCAGATTACGAAAAAAAATAGCTCGATGACACTAAATTATTGGATATCAAGAACAGAATTCGAAGAACATTAGGATCATATGATATGCAGAGATCGAAGGAAGGAACCGTTTTATTGACTACCCTAATAAGATACAACCAAAAGTGTCAATTATGTTTACATGAGAAGGGTATATAAAACCCTAAAACTGAACCGACGTAACCGTAAGGAATAACGGTTCGACTTTCCTCCTAATTTGATATAATTAATATCTAAGATTATAATATAACATAATAACATAAAAGTATAGTTTATATATTCTAACATCCTCCCTTAAACTAGACTTTTATGTAACTAGTTTAGGATTGAGTTGAAGCCTTCATTCTTTTGTTTCTTCCCGAACCATAGGTTGTGATGAATATGTTTGATTGCTGCATAATCCCATCAATGAAACCATCCTCTCCGGTCACTTCTTGCGTTGCAACAGGTGAAGATTGTTGCAAACTGATGCCGAAACCGGTCTCTATAACGTTGTTTTGTGGCAAATTACATTGTCATTTGCAACTGGACTTCTGAACGTAAGCCCCTTCATACCATGCAGATTTTCACTCCTCTTCATCTTGTTCTTATTATTCCTTGGTCTTTTCTTCTCCTATCGTTACCATCTTCATTATCACTTCTGTTCCGTTCCATTGTCAACAGATATGTCCCTATCTCGGCCCCGCCTATCACCGTCTCTTGTTTCTTCTTCTGTATTTATCTTCATCATCGCTCCTGTCTCTTTTCTGTTTCGTTCGTATTATCTCCATTCATATATGAGAGTATGAACTCGGTGTCATATATGAATCCGATTAATTCCTTTTTCCATATATGAGAGTATAAACTCGGTGTCATATATGAATCAAATTAATCCCGTTTCCTAATTCCTTTTCTGCGATGATTTCCTCTGTTTCATTTTTCTCATAGTCGGCCGATTGTTTCATCTCTTAAATAGTCGGAGCAATTCTTTTGCTTACTGTTACATTAAAGCATTCTTAATCTCAACGCTATGTGGAGTCTCTCTTCTACTCAACGTCATGCGGAGTCATCTTTTACTCAACGCCATGCGGAGTCATCTTCTACTCAACACCATGCGGAGTCGTCTTTTACTTAATGCTATGCATCTCTGTAACCATGCTCTGAATATTGATATATATGATTTTCCGAGTTCTTGTTCCTTTATTTCGATACGCATCGCTTCCGTCACATGAATTTCTTTCTCATATTTGAGTTTTAATTCTTCCCTGCGATGCCATATTTTCATTCTTGTTTCTTCGACACTAATTCTGGGTGGTTTTCATAAATTCTTAATTCTTTTCTGATAGATTGACTATTGGTTGATCGTTTGATCTAAATTCCCTGCATATCTGATTTCTTTACCATACGAGTGATCAATAAAAACTGATTTTGTTACCGTGTTTTCCTATCTCTTCCTTCGATCTCTTTGAATCTGATTCGTCCCCTGTTTCTTGAACATGTATCTTCTCTTCTTCTTCTTCTTAAGAAAGAGATCTTTTATGTTAATCGACTTCCTGCATATGTCGCTCTTCTTTAAATCTGATTCGTCCCGTTGTTGATACATATTATGTGGACGCGACTTGGTTCGGTTCAACTCGGTTCGGTTCGACCCGGTTAGGTTCGGCTCAAGCCAGACGTCACGACATTCCTCCGTCGTGCGTCCCAGAGTTCGACACGCGAAGCACGGAGAGCCGAGGATGTTTCCCGCTGCCACATCATCTGATGATGTCATGATGATGTCATCATGTTGACTAATACTTACAATTTGAATTTGTTGAATTCATGAACGTATAACATGTGCATGCTGGTTGGGGCCGTGAATTAATGTTGGGCCAGACTTATTGGTTGAATCAGACCACTCATACGTCTGTGTCGAAGGTTGGTTCGATGAGCTCGAAAGATGTCCTTCGATGGATGCTTGCAGATGGACCTCGAAGGATATACCATCCTTCGAGGTATATGTGGATCCTTCGATGGCTGTATGATCGAAAGATGATGTTTCGATCAGTTATCCTGATCCTTCGACCAGATGGTCTGTGTTCGGGTATATATACCCATGATGTGTGTTCATTTCAGTTAGACAAGGCAGAAAACTAGAGAGAGAGTGTAGTGAGAGAAAGTTCCGGTGAGCTTTGTATTTGTCAAATATTGTACCGAAACTTTGTCGAAATCAATACACGTAACTGTTAATCGTTGATATCTTTACGTATTGTTCACTTTCTCGATCTCGGTTTGCATCTCCGGTTGGATTCCGCACAACCGGACGTGTTCGATAACAAGGATTAGGCGACTAGATCCTCCTAGCCGGACCTACAAGTGGTATCAGAGCCTTGGCTCTTCTCCTTGTTAAAACCGAGTTGTTTTCGGGTGTGTTTCGGGTTTTTGAAGTTTATGCTTTTTCTTGAAAAATCGGTTTGAGCCTTCAAAAATCCTTGTAGTTTGCTGAAATTTCATATAAAAACCTTTTTGTTTTTCATTTTTACATGTTAAAAGGTGGTTTTTAGTGAATTTTCGTGCTTTTACTCGTGTTCGGAAAATTTCGTTTCACCGGAAAACTGATAGTGTTCTTATTATCTTCAAACTGTTCTTCAAGTATTCACTTTTTGATCCTTAAAAATTATTTGTGAAAGTTGTTTGTGTGTTGGAAAGAGTTATTTGATTAAAATAGGACAACATCATTAGGTTGGTTACTTGGATAGAGTGAGCCGAAAGTGGCTTGCCTTGTGTCAGGAGAAAAGACTGAACCAAAAAGCACTCACCAACTTTCAGAGCATAGAAAGTCAACTAGATTACAATCGCACAAGTGGATAGAAAGTCAATATGATCAGTCGCACAACAGTTAATCAGTCGCACAAGACTCATTAGTGGCACAAGATTAATTGGGCTTGTATTTTGGGCTTTTAAATCATTTCGTTGACTAAAGCCCATAAAACTTTAAAATTCTATTTCGTCAAATTAGAAGGCCCACAAGACCCTCACTTTCGTCGACAAGGAAGCCCAAGAAAATCATTCTGTTTCGTAAAAGTCACACAGGCCGTTTCGTCAAACCTCTTATTTCGCCAAAACAGTTTAAAAAAATTTTTGTTTCGTAAACCAAGTGTTTAAAATTCTGTTTCGTCAACAAACTGTTTCGTCGAGACACTTGTAATTTTAAACAGAAGGTTTGCATTTGTGATTTAACTATTTGTTTGAGGTGTGATTTACAGAGGTATTCTTTTTCTTGATAAAAAATGAATTCGGCCTGGGGTACTCCGTCAAATACAGAAAACAAGTATAGAAGCAGTGAGGATTTATTTACAGAAATGTACTATGGAACTCCGTCTCCGGATACAGCTTCCTCAAGACCAACGGCGTTTGTCACAATCACAAATTGTTTTGGCACTCCAATACAAGTTCCAGTAAAGCCAACTCCAACAACAGATATGTACGGAAATCCACTTCAACCAGTTCCTCAACCAGTGCCTCAACAGCAAACCTAAAGGCCTCCTGCGACAACTGATCTATGTGGCAATCCGATACAAGTTCCTGTTAAGCCAGCTCAGCATGGGAACCAGAACCCTTTCAGAAATCAAGGCAACCAGCAGAATCAGAACAGGAACAATGAGCGTACGTTGATACCTGTCAACAATCAAAGCCAAGCAGGACCATCAAATGCTAACCAGGCACTTGTGGTTCAAGTATATGAAGGTGGTGATTGGTCAATCAAGTTGAGTAGTGATGCTTCAGTTGGAACAGCTTGTTTTGCTGAGGTTGTCAAGGATCTTAAGCACGCCAGTGGTGGAGAATCTTCCGCCAATGGTGGTGACTCTTCTGAGGATGATGACTCTTCTGGTTATAGTAGAAGCTCAGATGAAGAATCCTCAACTTCAGGCAATGATCATTTGGATGACACGTCAAGTGTGCCAGTTGAAGCAGAGGTTGATGAGGTATTGGGAGACACTGCAGCAGAAAATCATAGGAGATCTATATTGGTGGATCAAGCTGCTTATTCTTCGTCTTCTCTCCATTCAGCCGTTATGGCTAATGTCGACAGTTCATCAAGTCAGGTATGTGTCGATGAACCCACTGCTGCTATTTGTGATAATTGTGCTAGATTAAGTGATAGATGTGCTGATTTGGATGCAAACATGTCTGAGTTGCAAGGCAAACATGATGCTTTACAAGCTAGTTTGTTTGACTTGCAAGACAAACATGTTTCGTTGAATGATAAGTGGTGCGAATTGCAAAGCAAACATGAGGCTTTGCAAGAGAAATATGATGTGACATTCATTCACAATCAGAAGTTGACCGTTGATCTTTCGAAGTGCACTGAAGCCAACATGTTTTATGAAAACCATGAAAAGGACTTTAAGTCGATGATTGAAACATTAAAGAAAGATAAAACCGAGCTGACAAAAATGGTTTCCAGAAAACAAACTGACATTAATTTGTATATAACTCGCCTTGAGGTAATGCAAAAGGAAATGGCTTGTGTCAAAACCGAAAGTGAGGCGATCCGGCTCAAGTTAGATAGTTATTTGAGCTCTAGCTATGTGTTGGATCACATCATTAATGTTCAGAAAGAGAAAAAGGATGTCACATGCATTGGATATAAGCAATGTCCACCACCTGTTAGACAAAATTATGATGCCATGCCTGACGAGGAGAATAGAACTTTCTTTGAACCATCTGTTCCTCTAGATGTTAATGAATTTGCAGCAGGACTCGGATACAAGAAAGAAGTATCATCAGATTCAGATGTGTCAGCAGATACATGTGTGTCTTCTGCCGAACCGAATCAGGCTCCTCCAGTTGTGATTGAGGATACTGATTCTTCTGATGATGAATCTGATGATACTGATTCAGCAAAGTCTGATGCAGTGATAAAAGAAGAGGACATACCTCTTGAGAATCATATTCTGTGTGATCCTCCTGCAAAACCCGCTAAGACTGTTGCCATTGAGTCCTCGTCTGCAAAAGAGTCGGAGAGTGTGGATTTGCTGTACACTCTTGTTGGTGATGATAAAATTTATTCAGACAAAGATTTTCCTATTAAAAATGTTAATCAATCTTTAATCAGTAAAGTCTTTGAAAATTCGACAAATAAGTTTTTGGGAAAGACAGGATCACATGTTACAGTAACACAGTGCCCTCCTATCCCAAAGGCTGAAGTTAGAAAACAATTTGGCAATCAAAAATTACCAACAGTGCAAAAACAGCAAAATCATACTAAACCAAAAGGAAAATTACCGGCTCAAGGTCAAAGGAAGCCGAATCAAAAGAAGAAAAAGAATGTGAACTTTGTGAAATCTAAGGGAACGGACAAAATTGAAAAGTTTGAAAATCAATCTAACTTAGATTTTGTCAAGAAAGCAACAGTGATGAAAAGGAATGAACCAAATAGTTCAAAACCTAGTACCTCGAGATCACAAAGTTCATCTTCATCATCGGCAAGACGATCACATGATACTTCGGGGTTTGTTGAACGAAGATCATGTTTTGAATGTGGTACAATTGGACACATAATTCGAAACTGTCCGTATCTTCATAAGTTGAAAGCAAAAGTTGATTCCCCCCATGGTAACAGTTACCATAAAAGATCTGTTTCACCAAAACAGGACCCTCGTCTTGTTAAACAACAAGAAGTGAAACAGAGAAAGAAACAACGGAAAAATGTTGAAAAGGTTTTAAAACCAGAGGTTATCCAAACACAGTCTGTTAAGTTAGAAGTCAAAAATGAAAAACAAAAACAGATTTGGATACCAAAATCGGAAATTGTTTCAAGGGGAGCTACATCAATTCCGAATCATCGGGAAATGGATGTTACAATTCTCGATGATGACGGACGACCCAAGTCTGTGAAGGCTTGGGTCCCCCTCTCCAACTAATCTCTGAATGAGTGTGCAGGATGTTCCAGGAGGAACTATTGATAGTCTTAGGATTGTTGATAGTGGAGCGTCCATGCACAAGATCGGCGACATAAGGCTCCGAAATATTGTTACATTTAGGAGAATATTGTTGCCATTGATGGAGAGAAATGAGAAAAGAAAAGAAAGAGAAAAGAAGACAAAAATGTCTGATGAAAGAATGTGGTTGAATGAAGTTGAAAAATCGACCAGATGAAAAATGTGCAAAAATTTGGTTGTTATGGTTTTTGATCGGGTCAACAAGATAGATTCAATGAATTGTACGCACCTGCAGCACGTCTGATGTTCAAAATCAAGAAGATGAACGTGCAGTGTACATTTCTCCACGGTGTGATTGAAGAAAATGTGTTTGTTGAACAAACTAAACCGGGTGTGCGGATGCCTTGGCATGGATTGAACAACCGCACACTACTTCTCAAGAGAAAGACAAAGACCTTCGCTGGTACAATGTGGAAGACCAGCCGGACCCATAGGTTTTTGATCTTGTTGCTGTCAAGAGACTTCTCAGTAGCTACAAAGAATCGACTTTGAAGTCCACACCGGGTGGATATCCAGTTTGGGAGAGCACTCAGATTCCTGGCAATGCACGAAGCAGTTGCAGGATACGGTTTTAAATTTCTAATCTCTCCTATACTTGTCGATATTTAAGCTGCTTTGTGAATTATTATCTCGTACAGCACTCTTTGACCAGACACGTTGATCTCGAATATCACCTCACACGTGATTGTTTCACTATGAAACTCGTCAATGTTGTCATGGTCCGCACCGATGACCAACGTGCCGACCTTTTTACCAAAGCATTTGATAAATCAAGATTTGACTATTTATTATTGGTAAATGGCATTAAGGTCAAGCAAGAGTAAACCAACATCGGAAAATCATTTTTGTAAATACCTTTGTGTTTTAAATTTATCTTAGTTTGTTGATTTTAGGGGGAGTAAATCCAAAATTTGAAAATCCAAAAACATTGAAAAATTTCAAAAGCACAAAAACAATAGAAAAACAAAAATGAGTTTCCTGGCGAGCAAAAGAGAAAATGATAGTACATCAGTGGTCTGTCTAAACCTCTTTAAACCTAAAATGAAAAACGATAAGCAGCTCTATATAAGATGTATCGGTAGGCTCACAATCATTTTAAAGTGTGCAGGGTGATATAAACTTAAAATCGACTGAAGACTGGGTGGGAACCATTCATTGGCATATGGTCTTGGTACCGAAATTTCGTTTGAGAGATTGCCGAGGTTCTGAGATATTCGGTCTTTATGCTGCTTATCATCTCGGTATCATGGTTGTATCTTTTACCAAAAATAACGGGGACGCAAGTCTAGATCTTCCATGATACTATACATACGTGTACATACTGCATTCGACCTCAATAAGTGATCAACAATCACATGTCCAAACAAATAAGTGATAATATATCACATTTATCCGGGAGTCAAGTTCGTCTCTCTGCTGTACGAAAGTACTGACCTGTTCACGGACTTGCTCCTGTGCCCTCATGCATCGAAAATCAAGTTCCTCATAAATAAGTGATTCTATCACATAGGGCTTGTTTTCAAATCAAATAAGTGAGAATCTCACATCATATACGGTCAAACAGATGATAATCGGTATACTCACCGGTAAGATGAACCCTCGTGCATACCTTGATACGGGAATGTGTCGTGATGTGGATGAACACCGGTCGGTAAGTATAAATCATACCTTAACGTATCCCCTCGCCATGATTACATCTGATAAGTTGAGCTTATGTGGACAACAATACCGATAATTGTTATAGGATGCTTATCTTAATGTTAACTAATAGAACAACAAGATCGTTTTGGCATGACCGTACACTGATATGATTCTCTTACCCTCGAAACTCGCAAAAAGAATGTCTGTATATTTTTTTAATGCTTTAAATTTCTGCATCTTTGTATATATTTATTTACTGCTTTCAGTCTTTAAATTTAAAATATTCAAAAAGCCAAAAAGATTTTATTTCTATCTTATTTTCGATCGTACGATGTTGGAGCTCGAGTCTTCGTTACCTGAAACCTGAACGAAAACCAAAAACGACTAAATCTTCATAAACGGTCGAAATTTGCAAGTTTTGAAAGTTAAAAACTAAAATTGATAAATTTATTAAAACTTTCAAACTGTCGGACGGTGTTTGATTGAACAATGGTCACATGTGTGTCGTTTGCTTATGATATTCCAAGCAGTTGTTCTCATTACGCGTTTAGATTTCTTGCATGTGCAGATTCTAAAGGCAAGGAGAACATGGTCGATGACAAAGCCTCGGAATGAAGACACGACGTGAAGGCACTCAAGTGATGAAGATGATCGAGTTGCCGCTGACCATCATCAATACCACAAGGATCTCAATTCATAACGAACAAGTATTTCATGAGCATAACTCAAGGGGGAGCTTATGTTAAGGGGGAGTTTGTCAACACACTTTCTACATGAAACGGGGAGTTTGTTGATACACTTTCTGCTTTCAAGACGTGAAGACTTTGAAGATCCTCCGACATTGAAGATATGGAAGTTGAACCTCACGAGTAGCGTCCAAGGGGGAGTTTGTTGATACATATTATGTGGACGCGACTTGGTTCGGTTCAACTCGGTTCGGTTCGACCCGGTTAGGTTCGGCTCAAGCCAGACGTCACGACATTCCTCCGTCGTGCGTCCCAGAGTTCGACACGCGAAGCACGGAGAGCCGAGGATGTTTCCCGCTGCCACATCATCATGACATCATCATGATGATGTCATGATGATGTCATCATGTTGACTAATACTTACAATTTGAATTTGTTGAATTCATGAACGTATAACATGTGCATGCTGGTTGGGGCCGTGAATTAATGTTGGGCCAGACTTATTGGTTGAATCAGACCACTCATACGTCTGTGTCGAAGGTTGGTTCGATGAGCTCGAAAGATGTCCTTCGATGGATGCTTGCAGATGGACCTCGAAGGATATACCATCCTTCGAGGTATATGTGGATCCTTCGATGGCTGTATGATCGAAAGATGATGTTTCGATCAGTTATCCTGATCCTTCGACCAGATGGTCTGTGTTCGGGTATATATACCCATGATGTGTGTTCATTTCAGTTAGACAAGGCAGAAAACTAGAGAGAGAGTGTAGTGAGAGAAAGTTCCGGTGAGCTTTGTATTTGTCAAATATTGTACCGAAACTTTGTCGAAATCAATACACGTAACTGTTAATCGTTGATATCTTTACGTATTGTTCACTTTCTCGATCTCGGTTTGCATCTCCGGTTGGATTCCGCACAACCGGACGTGTTCGATAACAAGGATTAGGCGACTAGATCCTCCTAGCCGGACCTACACCCGTGTAACAGACAAATCACAACCGTATCTTGGATGTTCTTCCGTTATCGCTCACTAGTGTCTGTTCTTCCCTGGATCGAAATTTTATTTAGCGTTTGGAATCGTTCCTCTTCAACAATCTTGTGTTGAATCGTCTTTCTTTCCTTGACTGTTCTTGATATTCCGGTTTGCGCAGCGTTTCGAAATCCCCTAGGATCGTTTCCTGATGCTCTGATACCACTATATTGGATATCAAGAACAGAATTCGAAGAACAATAGGATCATATGATATGCAGAGATCGAAGGAAGGAACCGTTTGATTGACTACCCTAATAAGATACAACCAAAAGTGTCAATTATGTTTACATGAGAAGGGTATATAAAACCCTAAAACTGAACCGACGTAACCGTAAGGAATAACGGTTCAACTTTCCTCCTAATTTGATATAATTAATATCTAAGATTATAATATAACATAATAACATAAAAGTATAGTTTATATATTCTAACATAAATCACCAAAAAGGCAAGATGATGCCAGATATTTAATAAAATTCTAAGGATGTGATTCCTCGTTGAGCTAATGTTAGAGCATAGAAAAGTATATAAGATGTAATTAATTACTCACAGTTATAGATCCATTGTTTCCAAAATGGAAATGTGCTTCCGCTTGCAAATGCAGAAGGCTTGTGTGCCAATTTGTGAAGAGCATAATCTCCATTGTGATCCTCCATGATGCCTAGCTTTGGGAACAAGTGCAGTAGCATGGAAGCAATATCTATAGGGTTTAGAGTAGAGCATTGTTAGTACCTATTATAGTGATTCTTGAAACACTGAGATGACTGAAACAAGATACTTTTTTACTGGTTGTAATAATAAAAATTGTGGACAACACATAATTAAACTCACTAACCATAGAATTCTGCGGTGATCAAATTATTCAGAAGCAACACACCATCTGATCCGTCTAGCAGGTTTTTTGGAGTCTTGGAGTAGAGATAGTGAACCATTCGCTTTCTACCATACATTGATGCCACAATGACAGGAAGGGAGTTCTGGTCAGTATTTCCTTTTTTTATAGTAACCAACTTGTCATTCTTTTCCACCATTGTTTTAGCCAATTTTATTTTTTCGGTTATCGCAGCAAGAGAGAGAGGAGTGGCACCAAAGTCATTGCTAATTTCTAATCCTTCTGGGGGCATCTTCTTCACTAAGTCTAGTGCAATATCTATTTTTCCAGAGAGGATTGCAATATGGAGAGCTGTATCTCCATGTGAAGACACAATTGCGGTTGTAGCATCAGGGTCGTTCTTAAGGATATCATTCACTTGTTCGATGTCATCATCTTCAATGGCATTGTATAGGTCCTCGTAAAGATGATGTTCTTTAACCCCTATAAACATTCTATACTTTTTTAGAATAATACAAAGTTAAGTTATTGCAATATAAAAGGCATACAAAAATTGACAAACTACTTCACCAGAAACATCTTGATCTTTTTAATGTGTAACCTCAGGATGTTTTGTTGGGATATGACCCAATTCAGCCAAATGATCCCAAGCGAATTTAGCAGAGACATGTGTTTTCTTTTTATACTTGGAGTAAGCTTGTGATCCACAAGCGAGTTGAATAGCATGCAAAGCCTGAGCGTTCTTCCTTTGCCATTCTTGTGGTTCGTCTTCCTCCTCAGATTTTGCATCTCTAGAGACCACATCCCATAAGCCTTGACCAACTAGATAACTTTTCAAACATGTTTTCCAAAACTCATAGTTTTCTTCTTTGAATACTTCTGGTACAATCCCAATCGTAGTCATAGTTTGCTTACCTTCTGTTTTTAAACAAGTGTTTATCGAAAAAGAAATAATGACATGTAATCAGTGGCGGACTCAGAAAATAATTTTTGTGGCTGCGTACGAGGGGTTTAACCAAATTTTCAAGGGGCGAGATCGAGATTTTGCCCTATAAAATACACAAATTTTTGTTAAAGAGGTGCACCCGCCCACTCAGCCCTCTACCTAGGTCCACCCCTGCATGTAATAACTATAGACGTTCACAAGTGTGTTGCTTTTACAAGCGATACGTTTATATATACAGGTATGGTAGAAAACTGAGTCGCTTTTAAAGGCCAAAATCACAATAATAGACATTGTGACCCACTTGTTTTTTTTACAAAATGGATATTCACTTTTAGTCCACTGCATATTCAAAAGCAAGCAATCAAAGAAAAATGCTAGAAATAATAGGCTAACAATCGCTAAGGGGGGTCGGGCGCCACGTTATAGAGCTTCCATCACTCGTGGAGTAGCGTGGAACACCGCCGCCACCCAATTCCATCACTCATGATGGCCATGACGCGTGAAAAGTTGCAGAATGTGAGGGAAATTGTTGGGTGTGGTGAGTGATGGACATTTCCACTAAATCTATCACTAGTGATAGAACCAAGTTCGATAACGTGGCGAAACATGATTGTGTGTGATGAGTGATGGAAATTGGAGCACCCCAGCTACCCCTAAGAGCATTCACATCCAATCCACTAAAAATATACATACATTCCACTAAAAAACAACTCCTATATCAATATATTTTCACTAAAAACAAATACTTTTTCTCTCTCCTTTTCAATATATATTATATTTTCTCTCTCCTCCACTCACAACCACTTTCAATATATATTAAAAAAGTATAGGGGTGAACAGTGTCCCCCCAAATATACAGATGAACAGTAACATTTTCTCTCTTATTCACTCACAACCACTTTTTATACTTCTTATATTTTAAACCCCCCACACACATTTTGGTGGTTTAGATGAGAATGCTCTAAGAAGGCTATAATTTAGTGAGGTAAGAAGGCTACAAATCAATGTCTATTTTAGATATTGCTTGCTTTTGGATATATTTATTTTTTAACTGGTTAAAGTCAATGTCTAATTTGGAAAAACAATAGGTCCACATGTCTAGCCATTTTGGTGATTTGCCTTGAAAAAGTGATAGTAGTAAGTAGGAACCCTGACAGATAGTTCAAACAAAAATAATACAAAATATAAACTATAATATGTGTACTTGATAGCTTGGTGATTTGAGATGGATCAAGAACACATAGGTCAAATCCCAAAGAAAATAAATGTGTTTTGAAAATTCAAAGGAACTGAGGTTACTTGGCTAAGTTACTAGGATGGAACATATTTACAAATTAAAGTAACAAATTGATACAACTGTGACACTTTACTACCTTATGTTATATAAAAAAATTAAGAAGTAATATGTGTGGTGAAACGAAAATCTTGTGAAAAATATGTTGCTATTAATGTCATTATCCGTATTAACAATTATCAATCTTTGACACAATCAGAATAAAGATCACAAGAAATTTAGTAGAAAGAATACTTAAAATATATCACTAGGACGTCACAGTTTGATACAAGAAAATAGAATATAACTGAACATTTAAACATATAAGGTTAATATCATATAGAAGCTCAAGAATTTTTTGCATAAATAGGTGGTTTGAACCACAAAAGAGTGTTATTAGGTGGGTTTGAATTATGTTTTCATATTTAGGTAGGTTGTGAAACCATACGACCTTGATGAAGGTTTTCTGCAAAAATCAGAGATTCTGCAAAAAGCTGCATAAAATGTTGAACATCGCAGAATGATACAGCGACCTTGTGAAGGTCGCTGTTTGAAGTTACAATCTTATACAAAGTCGCAGAATCATGTACCAACCTTAGTGAAGGTCGCAGAATCATGTTACAATGTTAGTGAAGGTCGCAGAATCAAAGCACAAGCTTATTGAAGGTCGCAGAATCATATCACAATCTTATTGAAGGTCGCAGAATCAAACTACAAAGTTAATAAAGGTCGCTGAATCATAGTACAAGCTTAATAAAGGTTGCTGTTTCATACTACAAAGTTAATGAAGATCGCAGAATGATATTGCAAGCTTATTGAAGATCGCAATATGGTGTTACAAGCTTATTAAATAACGACAATCTTTACAGAATTTACATGCAAGTTTCGTTTGCTAGTGTAATAGGTGACTGTTTCACCTTGTTGTCCTTTTGCTGCATGAAATGTGAGTGGCAAATGTAAAGGTGAAATGACTAAACCCTAGTCTATTACATGAATTCGAAAAAACCTGCTAAGTTGAATAGTTTTGTGTAATAAAAATACTGTAGTGTAAGAAAAATACTGGCTTTCACCATGAATCCGAAAAAGCATGCACAGATTGAAGTCTTTACATATGAACATAAAGCAAAGCACTCGAGATACATTTTCAATATCAAACGAAGCTTCAATCCTTTCATTACCGATAAATATTCAGTCAACTTTTATCAGCCGAAGATGAATTTTGAATGTCATCCTGGTCCTCTTAATGCATCGGTGTTGTTCTTGGACAAGAATCACCGTGTGTTTGAGGTATTCAAAAATCCAACAGCGTATGATGTGCCATTAAATATTAGACGATCAGATCGAACGTTCTGGCATCATATGAAAGAAAATCCGGTTGGTGGAAGGGTAGAAGGTTTAATACATGCAGCAGGATTCAGCGGGATACTGCAAATTGGGTACAAGTATGTAGACCACGCCTTAATAACTACGTTGGTTGAGAGATGGAGGCTAGAAACTCACACGTTTCAATTTCCTTTTGGAGAAACCACAGTGACATTACAGGATGTCAACGTGCTGTGGGGGCTACCAATAGATGGGTTCCCTATATCTGGGGCTGACACTGGTATGACACCGTATGCTGTAAGAGACAAGTGTCAACAGGTGTTGGGGTTTACCCCTAAGGAAGCTGATGTGAGGGGCAAAAGGGTTAAGTCCTCCGGAGTTTTACAAAAAATAACGTCCGATTTTTCTGAAAATGAAGCATCAGATGAAGATTGCATTTTTCGTGCACGTCAAATAATATTTTATTTGATAGGGTGCACAATCTTTCCTGATAATGCAAACAACCTGATTGATGTCAATTTTTTAGAATTTCTCGTAGACTTGCCCGCATGTTCGGGATATAGTTGGGGCAGTGCTGTGTTAGCTCACCTTTACAGAAACCTTTGTAATGCTGCAGCACCTGATGCTATAGCCATTACTGGCCCAGTTGCGCTTCTACAAGTGTGGGTTTGGGAGAGGTTTCGTTGTTTTGCTCCTGCTGTTGACCGGTTCCAGTACAATGCCCCGTTAGCTGCTCGGTAGTGTGAATTGGAAATAATTAAATTTATTATTTGGTATCTATATAACACTATGTTATTTTTTTATTTATCCTTTTAGGTGGAAGGGAAGCTTAACGTGTACAGATGTTTCCACACATTGCCTGAGAACATATAGATCTCAGCTGCAATCTATGACCGAGGCAACGGTATGGTTGTTAGTTGTTGACATATAAAATTTAAGTTTGTTTGAACACGTTTCTAAAGATTGATTTTTTTTTTCAATTTAATTGGAGACCATACGATGACATTGTGGGTAGACTCCCCGATATATGTCGGAGTGGTATGGGAATTTGGCGGAGTTGTTGCCCTCTGCTATACTACTCGGTTGTGGAGCATCACTATCCTCAACGAGTGATGAGACAGTTTGGCATGTTCCAGTATATACCTAACCTAATTGCCATAGATCATAATGAGCATGCCAGGCTTCATTCCATGAACCGGGTCGGGAAAACCGGCTGGAACTGGTTAAGTCGTCACGCACCGTATGTTTATCAGTGGGAGGCACGTCATCAAAACTTGGTCACCGGGGAACTCATGACATCTGTTGGAGTTGCCAATGATTACATGCCGTGGTACATGGAACATACCGTGTTATATGTGTCTAACCTACAGTTGCCAGCTGGCCCTACGAGCGGTTTTCAAGACGAAGTAGCAAGGGCCCAAATGATGGTATATACAAGTTTAAAATTATTGAAAGTTACCTTTATTATTGTTAGTAAAAAAATTAATTATTAATTATTTTTTTGCAGTCGGAGACGATGGGTCTAATTCACCGATCTGAAGATGTGGACGTTATTCATGGTGCCGCGTATCGGGCCCTTGAGATGTCTAATGTTCCACAATACACACAATATCCGACTCATCTGTCACAGGAGCCGGTGGACCTTGCTTCATATCCTCGTACACAGAGGTTAGGGAGGCAACGACGTCGTGGTCGTGGTGGTAGAAACGTTCAAGAGCCCGGGGCATCAAATTGGGGCACGAACTTTGAAACAGGGGGGGGTCAGGATCCGGTGTCAACGAAAATGAAAATTTTCCGGGAAACTTTGGTGTGTCACAAAACGCTGGCACTATGTTTGCGGATGCTAATCTAGCGGCAAACAATGTTAGTACTGAGCCATGGGAGTCATTGTTGGCTACGGCCGTCAACTCCGACGGTATTGACGTCACCGACTTATTGGAGGTCGACGAAAATGTAATGGGTAACAACAACAACAATCAGTTTGTGGATCCAAACATAAGTCAGGCAGGGTTTTTTAGCCCCTCGCCACATATCATGGACCACAACATAAGTCAGGCAGGGTTTGTTACCCCCGCGATGATCACCTTTATGCCGGAGACGCAAACAGACTATCAGTACTGGGCCCCAAAGCAAAATAACGAAGATCACCGGAACCGATATGAAGATGTTGAACCAAACCCCTTAGACTGGACTCTCGACTTGAACATGTTTCCACCAACTGACCCATAGTTTTCATAGTGTAATACATTTTTGAATAAATATAGTGTGTTTTTTGTTGTTGTTATTTGTGCAATATTTTTTACGTTTATTTTACTGTTCAAAGCAAACTGATACTTTAACAAAAAAATACATCATTTACTTCAAAAGAAGAGAAGTAAAAATCGGTTGGATCGTTTTTGGGAATCCACCAATTGGTCATACGATGATTTATGTCGCATAAGGAAAGAGGTTGTTAGCATGGATTGGTCAAACTCATTTTTATGTCTTGTAAAAAAACGTCCAACGTGGCCTTTTCCGTGGCCGTTTCCTCACCCGTGTGTCTCCCACCACCGGGTTCGTTTGTCTCTAACTTATAAGGAGGGGTAAATTTGTCCGGGGAACAGGGGCGTCTGGTCGGCGGAATGCATTTCGGGTCATTCAGGGGGGCCCGAAAGTCGTAAAAACTCATTTTTATGTCTTGTAAAAAAACGTCCAACGTGGCCTTTTCCGTGGCCGTTTCCTCACCCGTGTGGCTCCCACCACCGGGTTCGTTTGTCTCTAACTTATAAGGAGGGGTAAATTTGTCCGGGGAACAGGGGCGTCTGGTCGGCGGAATGCATTTCGGGTCATTCAGGGGGGCCCGAAAGTCGTAAAAACTCATTTTTATGTCTTGTAAAAAAACGTCCAACGTGGCCTTTTCCGTGGCCGTTTCCTCACCCGTGTGGCTCCCACATAAGTCCGGTTATTCACGAAGACCACCGGAAC
This sequence comes from Helianthus tuberosus, assembly GCA_030545235.1. NCBI lineage: Eukaryota > Viridiplantae > Streptophyta > Magnoliopsida > Asterales > Asteraceae > Helianthus > Helianthus tuberosus. Next base: position 146,201,913 of record CM060370.1, on the reverse strand, counting down.
CGATATGAAAATGTTGAACCAAATCCCTTAGATTGGACTCTCGACTTGAACATGTTTCCACAAAATGACCCATAGTTTGCATAGTGTAATACATTTTTGAATAAATATAGTGTGTTTTTTTTTGTTGTTATTAGTGCAATATATTTTACGTTTATTTTATTGTTCTAAAGAAGAGAAGTAAAAATCGGTTGGATCGTTTTTGGGAATGAGGTATTTATATCTGTTTATCATTAAGGGTATAAAGGACATTTCACAATTTTTAACAATTATGCATTTTTTCTTAAAAATAAAAATGATGTTTAATTTGATTCCCACCCACTATAAATACCCCCACCATATGGAATTAGAACTCCACAAAAACCACAACCACCTTTATGGCAAACCAAGGTGATGAGCAAAACAATTCGCATGTGGTCCCGAAAACCTCATTTTCGATTCTAAACAAACTTAGACGTCCAAGCGGTCGTTCTAACACTTCGTCTTTTCCAAAGCCGACTCGAAACGTTATCCTAAATAACCCCGGGTCGTCCGCTCAGTCGAGTAAACCTGTTGGCAGCCCTCCAGAAAGGAAAAATTTTGCATTTCCAACCGAAGACTCCGAAAATTGGTCAAGGGATGCTGTAGATTTTTACCTAAAGGGGGATTCCCCCTTTTGTTATTCTCGCTTTTTAGGGGAAATACAACTACCTAGAAGCTTTTGGGGTATCCTACTAGGCTACGAATCTAATGCATGCCTAAATGACATTGTAATTTCAATCCTAGCACTATTAGTTTTTATTATACAAATCACTAATTAGATAAATTAAATTTATGGCAGCATGTTCAAGCGTGGACGTTAAGGCTGATGCGGCTACGACAGTCTAAACTTTTAAAAGACGCGTCAAGGAAATTGCGTTGGACGGTTTTACCTCCCCAATTTTTTGAAGACGTGTGTTATACGAAAGATTGTTTAAGAGCGGTAGACATGGCGGGAAGGAAGGAACCGTACCCTCCATTTTGGGAGGTTGATTATTTGTATATTCCGATATGGATTAAGCAGGAGGACTGGTTACTATTCCGTGTTGATATGTTTAACATGGAAATAACACAATATTGGACTGATAAAAGATGGGGAAATGAAAAACGACAAGTGGTTGAAAACATCATGGACATTTTTCCAATTTTCTTCAAGCATTTTCTTGACCAAATCCAGTATTGGCGAAACTCAAGATACTGCACAAAGAAAAAAGTTTCATTTGGTTATGTTCAAGATGGTGTACCTCAGGACAATGGTAACCTTGGTAATTCAGGGGTGCTTGTCTCTATGATGATGGAGAACCTTGTAAGAGGCAAGTCGCTCATTGATGAAAGTGACGTAGAAGAGGCTTGTATCAACTACCGTCGCCACATGGCTAACGAGCTTTATAGATGGCGTTGTATGTAGGATGAATGTTGTTTGGGTTTATGAATTGTGGTTTCATACTATCTTTATAATAAAAGTTTTTTGTTTGGTCAGGGGGGCCCGAAAGTTGTAAAAACTCATTTTTTTGTTTTGTCAAAAAAGTCCAACGTGGCCTTTTCCGTGGCCGTTTCCTCATCCGTGTGGCTCCCACCACCAGGTTCGTTTGTCTCTAACTTATAAGGAGGGGTAAATTTGTCCGGGGACCAGGGGCGTATCCTCGGCGGAATGAATTTCGGGTCATTCAGGGGGCCCTGAAAGTCGTAAAAACTCATTTTTTTGTTTTGTCAAAAAAGTCCAACGTGGCCTTTTCCGTGGCCGTTTCCTCACCCGTGTGGCTCCCACCACCGGGTTCGTTTGTCTCTAACTTATAAGGAGGGGTAAATTTGTCCGGGGACTAGGGGTGTCTCCTCGGCGGAATGAATTTCGGGTCATTCGGGGGGCCCCGAAAGTCGTAAAAACTCATTTTTTATCTTGTCAAAAAAGTCCAACGTGGCCTTTTCCGTGGCCGTTTCCTCACCCGTGTGGCTCCCACCACCGGGTTCGTTTGTCTCTAACTTATAAGGAGGGGTAAATTTGTCCGTGGACCAGGGGCGTCTGCTCGGCGGAATGCATTTCGGGTCATTCAGGGGGCCCCGAAAGTCGTAAAAACTCATTTTTTTATCTTGTCAAAAAACGTCCAACGTAGCCTTTTCCGTGGCTGTTTCATATAACAAGGTTGTTAAAAGTCGTTGTATGGTTCTGCATTCTTCTTAAAGGTCGCTGAATGATATAACAATCTTGTTAAAGGTCGCTGAATGATATAACAATCTTGTTACTCCAACACTATAAATACTAGTTGTATTAGGTTCTCAACCCACAAAAACTTTCATTAAAACATATAGATACTAAACGAAATCCAGCTTACACAACCCACTCATCCTTAACTTTTCTTAACATTTCACTTTCTTAGTTCATGGATTCTTTTCGGCCATACCTCGTAAGACTATATTGGGGCGGTGTGTTTTCCTTTGTTAACGGGGCTGTTCAGTTTGACCAATCCATGCTAACAACCTCTTTCCTTATGCGACATAAATCGTCGTACGACCAATTGGTGGATTCAATCTGTAATCATGTTCAACTACAGAAAGAATCGGTGCGCCTTTCATTGTTACTAGGGTACACGTTTCAGGGCATATCTCAGACAACAAAAATTTTCAACGATGATGGTGTTGAAACAATGAACTATTTAGCCGAAGTATCGGATGGCAACTTCATTGTCGAGATCTATGTTCAGTGGGAGGCAGTCAATCATGTCCAACACATGACTTTCACAAACCTTCTACATGACATTACACAACGTAATTTTGTTGACAACCAAGATTCTGATGAAGATGACGAGGGATACGGGCAAACAACTCAAAAACACCACTTGATGCCTCCTGTTGATAACATAGTAGGTCCGTCCTCCCAGTTTCTGGTGGGTGACAACAATAATGACGGTTTTGATGATTCGGAAAGTTGCAGCACCAAAGAAAGTTCTGAAAGTGAAGAGGCACCACCATCCGACGATGGTACTTCTAATGACGAGGCTGCAGTCAACCAACACACTGAGTTGACCCTGGCTCAGCCGAGGCCTATCATTCCAGCGACACATGACGACCCAGACGAGGACGAGGAACTTAGGGATTACATGTGTCCGGATTATGAAGATAATCCAATGGACGTATGGAATCCAAAAGTAAAACAGATACGTCTCGGCATGTATTTCAAGTCAAAACAAGAGGTGGACCTTGCTATCCGAGAATGGAACATTCGCCGTGGAAGGGAAATTTTTGTGATGGATAGCATACCAACTTTATACAAAGTTAAATGCTACACGAGAAACAAAAATTTTAAAAACCCTTTCCCTCATGCTCCTTTGTGTGAATGGCGTGCAACGGCATCAAAACAGAAACACCAACACCTTTGGCAAATTACCAACTGGGCGCCTGCCCACAGTTGTTATTCCACGGTGGTACGTAACAACAACAGGTGCCTTAGATCTAAGGATATCGCTGCACACATCCTGCCACAAATTCGTACAGACATTGCGTTGAAGGTGAAACACATCAGGACGCATATAAAGCAAGCGATGTCTGTCGATGTTACGTATACGAAGGCGTGGCGTGGACGAAGAAAGGCAATTGAGAGGATATATGGAACCTGGGAAAGCAACTTTCAGGAGCTGCCAAAGTACGTGTTACGGCTTCAGTCTCGAAACCCTGGTACGGTGGTTTCATGGTTTCATCACCCGCACTCGGCTCCAGGACATCCAACATTCAAATATGTTTTTTGGGCATTTGGTCCTTCTATTCGCGCGTTTCATCATTGCCAGCCTGTCATCTCTGTGGACGGCACACACTTGAAAGGAGGGTACCGTGGTAAGTTGTTGGTTGCGGTAACCAAAAACGCCAACAACTACATAATGCCAGTGGCGTATGCTCTAGTTGACGAAGAGACGGTTCATAGTTGGTGTTGGTTTTTCCAAAATTTGAGAGAATACGTCACCAAAGACTGTAACAGTGGAATTTGTGTTCTATCAGACCGTCATGCCGGGATAATTAATGCGATGGAGAACCTTCTGGATTGGAGGGAACCAAACGCCTACCACCGTTATTGTCTGCGGCATGTCAGAAGCAATTTTAGTGGTAGGTTCAAGACCAAATCTCTTAGGAAGCTGTGTTGGATGATCGGGAGCACAAGTCAACGAAGAAAGTATCTTTGGGCTGTGAGGGAAATGCAGCTGTTAAATCGGGGTGCTTGGAACTACCTGAACGACATCGACAAAAGCAAGTGGACTATTGTTCATGACCGCGGAAACCGTCGTCGGGGTAACCTTACGACGAACATATCTGAGTCTATGAATAATGTCTTACGGGAAGCAAGACTGCTGCCAGTAAAAGCCTTGATTCATTATACGTTCACCAAGGACGTATCAGAGTATGCTCGCCACGCGCAGATGGCCCAAAGCTGCAATACCCCTCTACCCCCTCGAATTTGGTCCAGGTTTAACAAGTTGCATTCCGTAGCCATGCAACATGAAGTGTCCGTCTACGATGTCAGAGAAGGTCGTTACGCGGTGGTTTCAAGGGAAGAAACCAATGAGGACGGTGGAAACGAGTACACCGTTGAATACAGACGCCACCGGTGCTCATGCGGGAAATGGCAAATGCTTAGATTCCCTTGTTCCCATGCTATATCCGTTTCCGCTTGGAGGGGTGAGTAACCACATGACGTTACCCACTCCATATTCCACACCACCACCTATCAGGAACAGTATAGCGGTCATTTTTTCACCCTGGGACACAAAGATGAGTGGGAAGAAGCGGACTGGACAATTCAAGGGGACCCTTCGAGGGTCACAACACATCGAGGCAGGGTTCGTTCAAGAAGAATTCAAAACAAGATGGATGTTAACTACCACGATGAACCCCAGGCACGTCGATGCAGCAGATGCGGAGAAACCGGGCACAACAGGAAGACCTGTGGCCGACGTTAAGTTAGTATCTTTTTGTGGTTTTAATGTTAACTGTTAGGTGTATCCTCCTATGTTTTATGTGTTTGGTATTTCTGTTTGAATTCTCAATTGGTGTAATTTAAAAAAAAATCACAAACACAAAACACAAAATTCACAATCTTTTACATTGACCATCACAATAATATAAAGATCAAAGAACATTACGCGGTTTATTTTAATTTAGGAGAATTCACGAACACACAATACATCTACCAATACAGGAACCCCTAAGTCACTAACGACGACATCATCTGATAACGCATTCGAGTCATGCTCTGGAATCAAAAGGATGAATCAGAGTCGCTGTCAATGTTGTGATATCGTTCCCATGGATCATCACTAACGACGGCATCATCTGATAACGCATTAGAGTCACGATCACTGTCGTATTGGTGGTAGCACAAGCTATGGTAGATGCATCCAAACCTACATATCGGGGGGTATGGTTCTAAAACCCTTGACGATGCAGGGTTAGGGTTCTACACAATCCAAGGACGTTGAGGTCGTTGCATAAAGGAGGTAGGATTTCGATTTTGATGTTCAACATATGGTGGTGGGCGAGGATGTTGGTCGAGGGGTGAAGCGGCAGGACGGTTCGCCTGTTGTCCAGCGAAGGGCAAAGCACTATTGTCATTGGGAAGAGGATCACCAGAGTAACGGAGGGATTGTGGGGGGGAGCGAGTTATTGTTGGGTTGTGGTACTACAGAGTTACGAATAGGTTGTCGTTCAACATTTGTAGGGTTTGGCTCCCCTTCATGTATATGCAAATGAAAATGAATGTGTAATTCGTTATCACCATCTGCCATCCGAATAACTAGTGGGGTGAGGTAAAGATGTGAAGACATATTTGGGTGATAGATGGTATTTATAGACAGGAGAAGTATAGGGGTGGGTAGTTATTATAATACTAGTAAAATAACCTACTGATACAATAAAGTATAATAACCTTCTTCCACTAAAGAGATAGAAAACGACAAAAAACTTTCAAGTAAACACCACTACAACAAACATCATGATAGAAAAGGAGCAACCCTATTTCCAATGGCAGTCACCTCTAGATGATAGTTCCGAGTCTGACTCTTCTCCAGAATATGGGTTGTGCCAAACACAGGACCAATCTTCTTCTTCTTCCTCATAGTTCCAAGCTTCCTTCAGGACTTCTGGGTCGTAATCCTCCTCCGGGTTAGGGTTGAAATCCAACTGTTGATTGTCATAGGTCCAAACTTTTTTAACAACGGGGATTTCTTCAACCTGTTTATTTCTTCCACAAACGTCCTTCTGTTTCGCCAGTTGCTGATTCACAAGTGCACCGGAAGACGATCCTCCTTCCTCGACAGGTTCTGATTTTGTTGATTTCTGTCCTTCCTCCAGAACCATAACCTTTGGGGGTAGTTCCCATTCCAATATAGCTTTCATGTCTTCTTCAGTCAAGCAATTGTTTTGAAAGTGGGAGAAAGGAGGTAACCGTTTCTTACCATTGCGCTTATCCATTACTACGAAATGGTATTGCAAAGAAGAGTGATGAGGTGGTACCGATGGAGGGCCTTTTATAGATGAAAGAACGACCTACTAGAAGATCTCTGTATCAAACATCGACCTAGTATAACATCTCTGAATGAAACAGCGACCTAGTATAACATCTCTGAATGAAATAGCGACCTAGTATAACATCTCTGGATAAATAGTCACTCATACCCCCATCTCGAATTGCACCAACGACACACAACAAATGGGGGACCCGGAAGACTCGTTATTGGAGCTGGAGGAAGTCCCTAATACCCCCCCTGAAAAGATCCCCAGAAAGACACGCTGGTATTATTACCCAACAGAAGAGTCTAGATCGTGGTCAAAAAATGTAATGGCTTTCTATCATAACGGAGATTCTTCTTTCTGTTATAGCGGATTCCTTGGAAGGAGACAACTCGGGTCCGAGTTTTGGGGTGCCCTACTTGGATACGAGAACTACGGTTACTTGTCGCCACTGGTAAGGAGTATAAATTATTAAAACCCTCCGAAAATTTATTTTTATTCTTATGTTATAAAACTTTCACCGTTGTAGCATGTGTGTGGGTGGGTGACGAGAATGATGAGGTTCAGATGGATTTTAATAAAAAAATCCAAAAGACCAGAACAACTGTTTCCATGGACGATTCTCCCACCTCAATTTCTCGACCTTTTGGAAGAGAATCCTAACCATCATGCGTTACCTTTTGCTATTGGATTAAAGGAACATTACCCTCCATTTTGGGACATCGATACGGTAACACTTACATCCCCCACTGTATATTTTAAACCAAATACGTTTAACTTATTTATTTTTGTATCAGGTTTATATTCCAATCTGTGTTGACCTTCAAGACTGGTTCATGGTTCGTGTTGATATGGGGACACTTCACCTTACTTTGTATTTTACTGGGACGTGTACTTCAAGTGTTTCTGATGGGTCAAGCTTGATTCAAGTTAGGGTATACCCAACCCTAATAAAATTTGAATCGTTATTCAAAAAATTTTTGGAAAAAATTGCATACTGGGAACATTCTGGACGCCCACATGTGGAAAACACAATGGTGACACATACAGAAGTTTGCCAACATCAAAAGGAAAACGCAGGACCAGATTCAGGGGTGTTAGTTTGTATGTTGTTAAGTAAACTGGTTAATGACGAGGACGTCGGGATTGGGGGAGATCTTGTCGAGGTTTGCGCGAAATACAGACGAGAGATGGCGGATGCGTTATATGCAGCTCGTTTTTCACCCCCAAAACGAAAGGAAACGACCTCTGGCGAGACAACGCCAATGCCCCAAGTCCTTATTCACCCTTACATGTAATAAAACGTGTAATTGTTTATCGTACTTGTATTAAATTACTAAATATAAATTTCCACTTTTTTAGACAATAAGCCAAAAATGCCTTTTTGGCCGTTTTGCCCCCCTCAAAACGAGAGGAAACGACCTCTGGCGAGACAACGCCAATGCCCCAAGTCCTTATTCACCCTAGCTTCGTTTGATATTGAAAATGTATCTCGAGTGCTTTGCCTTATGTTCATTAGTAAAGACTTCAATCTGTGCATCATTATTCGAATTCATGGTGAAAGCCAGTATTTTTCTTACACTACACTATTTTTCTTACACAAAACTATTCAACTTAGCAGGTTTGATTCCATATCATGTGAGAGCCTAGGGTTTAGTCATTTCACCTTTACATTAACCACTCACATTTCATGCAGGAAAAGGACAACAAGGTTAACAGTCACCTATATTTACTAGCAAACGAAAGTTGCATGTATTCTGCAAAGATGACAGTTATTTTAATAAGGTTGTAACATGAAAAAGCGATCTTGAATAAGCTTGTAAGATGAAACTGCGATCTTGTATAACATTGTAAGATGAAATTGCGATCTTGAATAACATTGTAACTTGAAACAACGATCTTGTATAAGCTTGTATAATGAAACAGCGATCATTCATAAGCTTGTAACATGAAACAGCGACCTTTATTAGGCTTGCAAGATCAAACAGCGACCTTCCTGAAGGTTGGAAGATGAAACAGCGACTTTTCAAAGGCTTGCAAGATCAAACAGCGACCTTTAAGAAGGTTGGAAGATGAAACAGCGACCTTGTGAAGATTGCAAGATCATTCAGCGACCTTCAACATCTTTGACAGCTTTTGCAGAACTTGCCAGATTTTGCAGAAAAATTCAATGAAGGTCGCTTTATCAAATTACAACTTACCTAAAAGTGAAAACAATATGCATGAGCACCTAATGCCACTCTTTTGTGGTTCAAACCACCTATTATTGCAAAAAATTCGAAGCTCAACGGTCTACAATATTAATAGGAAGAATAAACTTACAATGATTTTTTGTATTCTTAACGTCCGCTTTGATGATAGTCCTAGTAACAAATTAAACAAATTTATATACATCAGTAAAAAGCATTCTTGAAGACAAAAGAAGGCTTCTTTAACCTCGTCCCAAGTGATTCTTAAGATATCATAGGTGTTTAATTAATTCTACAAGCCTAAAGATTCTCTTTTCTTTTTTTATTTCCTCTCTCTTTATGTCATGGACATCACATGAGAAACACAGTAGTGACAAGGCCAAGAAGAAAACAAAGATACGCTGCTTTATAAGAGTAAACGGAATGGATACAGGAGCATGATTCGGGATGGAGATTTTGGATGGGGTAATCACCAAAATAACTGGACCTAAGTTTTTATTATAGAAAATGTGGTCATTCTGCACTTACAAAACTAGACAAATTCAAAAAGAGTCGATCAAAGAAGGCAATATAAGCGTAGCCATCTAAACCAACTAAATTTTAGCCAATACAAAAATCTATAGAAAGTACATCGGATGCACAAAACAAACCAATAATATCATAACACATGTGGTGGGTTTTTTACATTTTTAAGCGGTTTAATTTTCTACTAATTTGGTTTCTCAAATATCTTGTGTTTGCTAGCTTACAAAAAAAAAAAAAAAACTAAATACGTAGTTTTGTTTAATTTTTTTCGAGACATCCTCATAAAAATTTTGTTGAAAACGGGTTTGTGTTTGAAATTGAGTATTTTTTTATATGATGTGCCGGAACCGTACAGGTGTTGTGACGAACGTAACCGATGCTGACCGAACAATATCGACATCGCTAACTGTGTCAATGTAATCGAAACCGATACCAATAAAATAACATAGTTTTTTTCTTTCAGTATATATATATATATACATATAGGGTGGAGTTATTGTAAAAAAGACCAAAAGTGTGAGAAACGTAAGAAAGAATCTCAACCGTTAGATCTAAATTAATTGAAAATGGTATAATTGTAAATGCATTAACAAATTCAAATATGGTAATCCTTGATTTAAGGATTTGGATAGAGAAAATCCTTGATTTAAGGACTTATAACCGTCAGTACACAAAATAACACGATTCAATACTAAAAAATATAACACCATTCAGTACAAAATAACACCATTCAGAAACAAAATAACACCATTCAGAAACAAAAAACACCATCCAGTAAACAAAAAATAACATCATTCAGTAAACAAAATAACACCATTCAGTAAATAATATAACACCATTCAGAAACAAAATAACACCATTCAGAAACAAAATAACACAATTCAGAAACAAAAAACACCATCCAGTAAGCAAAAAATAACACCATTCAGAAACAAAATAACACCATTCAGAAACAAAAAACACCATCCAGTAAGCAAAAAATAACACCATTCAGAAACAAAATAACACCATTCAGAAACAAAAAACACCATCCAGTAAACAAAAAATAACATCATTCAGTAAACAAAATAACACCATTCAGTAAATAATATAACACCATTCAGTACAAGAATATAACACCATTCAGTAAATAAATATAACACCATTCAGAAAAAGAAAATAACACCATTCAGAAACAAAATACCACCATTCAGAAAAGAAAATAACACCATTCAGTACAAGAATATAACACCATTCAGAAACTAAATACAAAGCTTTTGAGTTTTTAATCTACGATTGAATATAATAACAATAAATATTAGAGATGAAAGTGAGTTAGTTACATTGAATAGTTTGATAAGCAGCGTGTAAGAGCATCAGAACGGCGAGTACGCCGACGGCGAAGCTCACGCTCACCGTCATCGTTGAATCGATCGACGGCGATTATGGAGATTGGATTTGGGGTTTTGGTTTTACCACCGCCGCTGCCCACTCGCACCAGCACCACCGCCGCTGCCGCTCGCACCACCACCGCTGCCGCTGTCGTTTTGATCTTCCGATTGGCCGCTGTCGTGTTTCTTCTTCATATTGATTGAATATAGAAGAAGAAAGAGAGAGAGAGAGAGAGAGAGAAATTCTGATCGTATAAGAGAGAGAGAACGAAATTGCAGGGATTTGATTTACAGAATGAAGATAAAAAGACACAATTGCCCCTATATATTTCAATTCAGTCCAAATTAAAAAAAATATTTTGCAATTTGGTCCCTATTGATCTCAACCATTAGATCAAAATATCTAATGGCTGAGATTTTTTCTTACCTTTCTCACACTTTGGACCTTTTTTACAGGATCCTAACTCTATACATATATATATATATATAGGGAGAAGATCTTGCGAGAACCACCTCTTATTGTGAGAACCGCGAGAACCAATGTGAACACACCAAAAATGCCTAAAAATAGCTAAAAATCACACCAAAATTTTTTTTTTGATTTTTTTAATATTTTTTAGGTTTTTTTTGGGGGGGGGGGGGTGGGGGTTAGGTTTTTTTAGGTTTTTTTAGCTATTTTAGGTTGTGTTCACATTGGTTCTCGCAGTTCTCACAATAAGGGTGGTTCTCGCATGAGCCCCTCCCTATATATATATATAACCACCTCTTATTGCGAGAACCACGAGAACCAATGTGAACACAACAAAAAATGCCTAAAAATAGCTAAAAATCACACAAAATTTTTTTTAATATTTTTTTATATAAAAATCGCTACTTTTCGAATTAAAAAAAAAAAATTTTAAAAATTTTTGGCCACTAAAAGTAGCGATTTGAGCATAAAAAATATTAAAAAAAAATTTTAGATTTTTTTTTTATTTTTTTAGATTTTTTTAGGTTTTTTGGGGGTTTAGTTTTTAGCATTTTAGCTTGGGGGGTGGGGGAGGGGGGTTTAGGTTTTTGGTGGGGGGGGGGGGGGGGTTAGGTTTTTTTTAGGTTTTTGGGGGGTTTTAGTTTTTAGCATTTAGCTTGGGGGGGGGGGGGGTTAAGTTTTTTTTAGGTTTTTGGGGGGTTTTAGTTTTTAGCATTTAGCTTGGGGGGGGGGGGGTTAAGTTTTTTTTTTTTTGGGGGGGGTGGGGGGGTTTAGGTTTTTTTTTTGGGGGGGGGGGGGGGGGTTAGGTTTTTTTAGCTATTTTAGGTTGTGTTCACATTGGTTCTCGCGGTTCTCGCAATAAGGGTGGTTCTCGCATGAACTCCTCCATATATATATATATGTGTGTGTGTGTGTATATGTATATATGTATATAAGTGAATTGCACGTTTTGTCCTTTCACAACAAGAAACTACCAGTTTTAGCGGCGATGGAAATAGCGGCGACAAGAGCAATACGACGACCTAGACACACGTCGCCGCTAAAGGCTCTATGTCGCCGCTATTGCTGTCACTGCTAAAGGGCTCAATCCGTGTGCTTCTTCCAGATTTGTTGCTGATCATTGATTAAAAATTGATCCAATGGCCACCATCAACCTCCTGCTCAAACAAACACACACCCCTTATACCTTATCCTCCTAAAACACAAACCCATCTCAACACCCTTTTCAACCTCATCTTCGTTCATCAAACTCCACCATTCACCACCAAGCAATAATCACCACCTTCAGCCGCCAACCGCCACCATCGACCTTCGGCACTCCACCGTTCACCACCCAGCAAGCATCTTCGTCCACCGTCATCAGCGAGCATCTTCGTCACCGTCATCAGCGAGCATCTTCACCGTTCACCACCCAGCAAGCATCTCCGACACTGCACCGTTACCACCACCACCACCACCGTCAAGCTCCACCAGACCACCACCAATGTCAAGCTCCATCGGACCACCACCACTGTCAAGCTCCACCGGCATATGACAACCATCTCGGCGTGATGACAGATTATGTAATGTAGACATGTAAACAGGTTGAATTTGTAGAAATCATGTAAACAGATTTTAATGAAAATTATTTGTGTTTGTTGGATTATTGACTTCAACTTGGTTAATAACAAAATATCATGCGA